>OY978218.1:21111197-21241197 GCA_963854785.1 Vaccinium vitis-idaea | reverse complement strand
TAGAATAAACACAAAATCATAAACAGAGTAAACACAAAATCACAAACAGAGTAAACACAGAATCACAAACAGAGTAAACAACTAAACACATAATAAACACACACACACACACACACACACACACACAGATCCTATTTGTGGTGGCAGAGGCAGACTGGCAGTGGTAACCGTTGGGGCAGTGGTGACTGTTGGGGTAGTGGTGGGCCGTGGGGGTTTCACAGATGGCATATCTAGGTTTTTTTTTGGTTTTTTGGTGGTGTGGTGGTGGTGTGGTGGTTGTCACGCCCTCAAATTTAATGAACCAAATGCAAATAAAATCAACGTAGGATCAATCAAAGTCAAACAACTTCCCATAGAAAAGTCAAGTCGAAGTACAATGAGTTCTACTTGAGGTACCCGTACCCATGGCTAAGTAATCAAGAGTTAAGAGTTATTACATAAACCAAGTTTTGTCAAAGATTGAAGAATATAAAAGTTACAAGACCATCTCCCAAAAATACATAAACTATGGAGAGGATAAATCCATGTCAAATATGCTCCATGATATGCATCCACACGCCAAGCATCCCAATTATGTGCCTTGCCGAGTACCTGAAAATGATAGGGTGAGCTCACCAGCTCGTAGGAAACTTTTCTACTAACGCTAAGGGTATAGAGAATGAAAGATGCACGTGATAATATGATACACATGAATGATTAGGCTAGAATGAGCTACGGATGATCGACTCGATGAAGAAGTGTCCACAAGATCCCCAAGTGTCCATCAAGTTCCTCAAAACCGTTACAATTCAAGTCGTGTGTTTGATTTCTTCAAAACATCATATTTTTCATAAAACAGTCCATTTTTCAACTCACCACAAATAACCGCTTGTTTTTAATAGCGAATGAATCCCTCTGCCGGAATCGTGGGCTCCGTGCACCCCTACCGGATTTTGTGGGCTCCGAACACCCCTGCCAGATTTCGTGGGCTCCGAACACCCATGGCTAGGGACGCACCAAACGGTGCCCTAGAATAAGTAACCATCATTCTCAAAAGTTCGTTAAACCATCAAGTGTCCAAAACTTCAATGTAATTCGTTTAGTTCGAAAACTCGTAGTATACCGATTTTGGCAAAGATAACACGTGTCCAAGAATGTGAGAAATCAAGATGTGGACAGCCCACCGGGATTGCTCGAGAAAGATTGTGATTTGTTAGAGTCGCCACCCGGATTTGAGGTCCGAACCCGAGAAACCGATAAAAATATGACTCATTGCCCATAGAAAAAGATTTTACTGATCATGGCGAAACCAAAGATTTCTCGGATTCGGGGGTTTGGTTACGAGAGGGGAAGGGTTTTACGGCACCCCTCTCGCCCGGTCCGTGAACCGGTCTCTACTTGATATTTTGTGGGATTTTGGAAATGTTTAAAATTTGATTTATTCACATAAATGGGAATCGGGGACGGGACTCACATAGTAACAAAACATGCAAGAGATGCAATTTTACTGTGGATGCTTGTGTGCGCGATCTACATGGATGATGAACATGATACTACAAATGTTCACAGAAATAAATTACAACAGAAATCGTACAATAACCCAAGAAATCATGAACATGAGACTTGTTAAACTGTTTGCAATCTGGATTCCAGAATGGGGATTGAGCGCTCAAGGGTGGTGACTTGAGCGCTCAACCCTCATTCCACCCGAACATTTTCCTTGTTGGTTTTCAATATTTGATGCTGATTTAAGACTTAAATACACCACTGAAACATCACACAAGCATCACCTCCCTTTAGAAATCATCAGAAAATGCTTAAAACAAACTTGCTTTAGAACCAGTTTGAGCGCTCAAGGCTCATGGGTTGAGCGCTCAAACCAATTCTGCAAGATAGAGGGATCCAGATCACAAACACTATACTGACAACTTATACACACTAACAAAGAATTAAACCATAAGCCATCATCAGAATTGCTGGAAAACTGCAAATAGGCCAAGAACAGCTTGAGCGCTCAAAGATCTGACCTTGAGCGCTCAAGCCATAACATGGCTTTCCACTGTTTAATCTCTAAACTGATTTCCATACCTCATCAGGACCACCAAAGACAGAAAACAAAGTTTCAAAAGGTTTGACAACCACTGTTTTGCAATCAAATATAAGGAATTTGAAGTTTTTGATGTTTAATCACTATAAAATGGTTAATTTGCATTCATGCATGTAATTTTGGTATGGAAATAAACTGTTTTGAAAGCTACATGAACACAATTAACTTTTAGACAATGATCAAAATCAAAAGAAAGCTCAGAAGTTAACAAAACAGTGGTCTGTTCAGAACTGGGCTTGAGCGCTCAAGGCCAGAGGCTTGAGCGCTCAAGGCCAGAGGCTTGAGCGCTCAAACCTGTTCTAACTGCAAATTTGAAAGAGGTTTTTAAGCAACTTTCAGGCCTTTGTGAGTTCAATGCAAGTATAGAGAACTTGCTTAAACTCCCTAGCCTTCCTCAGAAAGATCAAAACAGTGAATTCATCACATGTTTTTACTACCTTTCGGAAAATGTTTGAGACTTGAGCTTGATTCTGGACTTTGAGAGGTTGATTATGGATGTTCTTGGCTTGTATTCTGTACGAATTGGACAATGTAGGTGGTTGACAGATGATCAAGGGTCGAATTTCTGGGTTTTGTGGGTGGTATTGTAGGTGGTTTTAATGGTAGAAGGATGGTTTTGAAGAGAGAAAGAGAGAGAGCAGTGGTTTTCTGGTAGAAACTGAAGGTAAGGAGTGGTAGAATCCGTCCTTCAAACCAAGGGGCAATGGGTGATTTTATAGAGTGAGTGGGAGGGAAGAAAGGAGAGAGAGAGAAGTGGTTTTATGTATTTGGGAGCATTTCAGGCGTATTTTAGGACTTAGTGGGGTGTATTATACGTATAGGGATCGTATAAGATCAACCACAGACGCTCCCATGCAGGAAATCTCATGATGAGATACTCTGCAAGTTGCTGACTGGACGGGGGTTGAGCGCTCAAGGCTGTGGACTTGAGCGCTCAAGGTGCTCCTCAGGGGTTTGAGCGCTCAAAGCCATGGACTTGAGCGCTCAAGGCTATGGATGGCAGATTGATGGTTTGGCTTGGTTCAACAATGCTTGGGTTGGTTTGGCACATTTTGATTGCTTGGGTAGTGTTTGGTTGGTTTTGGTCAAACTCAAATCATTTTCACCAGTTCCAGGTAATTGTGATTGATCCGTTTCATCATCGGAGATGCATGAGCGTATTTCGGGTTCAAAATCGGGGTGTCTACAGTTGCCCCTCTTGGACGGGACTCGATGCCATTGATTTGGTATGAGTGACGTCCAAGACATAGACAACCCGACTCATTCCCCGCGATACATCTCAAGTCACAAAGGAAAACTTTAAAGATCAATCGGTCGTGCCACTCAGGCTGCCTACGTACCCCATTGTAGGGATCAGACCAGCGTAGTTCCTGGGGGCATATGCAAGCAAATGCAACGGGTTCTCCTGTCCCTCAGGACGATTGATTAAAAAGTTTGGTCCCTCAGGACGATTGATTTAAAAAGTTTTGTCCCTCAGGATGATTGATTAAAAAGTTTGGTCCCTCAGGACGATTGATTTAAAAAGTTTTGTCCCTCAGGATGATTGATTAAAAAGTTTGGTCCCTCAGGACGATTGATTTAAAAAGTTTTGTCCCTCAGGACGATTGAAACCATGCAAATTGACGAGCCTTCCCGGGTCGTGAAATGCCAAACAATTATGCGAATCAACGAGCCTTCCCGGGTCGTGAAACGCCAAACAATTATGCGAATCAACGAGCCTTCCCGGGTCGTGAAACGCCAAACAATTGAATTATGCAAATCAACGAGCCTCCCCGGGTCGTGAAATGCCAAACAATTATGCGAATCAACGAGCCTTCCGGGTCGTGAAACGCCAAACAAATGAATTATGATTTTTCGTGAATCGTCAAGCCTTCCCGAGTCGAAACACTAAAAGCAAATGATTGTGACTATGATTGTGATTGTGATTGTGATTGTGATTGTGATTGTGATTGTGATTGGATTGTGATTGTGATTGGATTGTGATTGTGATTGTGATTGTGATTGTGATTGTGATTGTGATTGGATTGTGATTGTGATTGGATTGTGATTGTGATTGGATTGGACTGTGATTGTGATTGTGATTGGATTGTGATTGTGATTGTGATTGGATTGTGATTGTGATTGTGATTGTGATTGTGATTGTGATTGGATTGTGATTGTGATTGAGTGTAGCTACCCTCTGAACAACGGGGAGGCTAAATTTAATGGGGCTATCCCTTGAGCAACAAGATAACCAATGATAAGATGATTGTCTACTGAGCAACGAGACAATCGAGGAAATGTGATTGCTTACTGAGCAAAGAGGCAATCAATACGCTATTGTACCAAACACATAAATGTGATGGTCTTAGCGGCACAATGGTTCGTCAACAACAAATTCTCAGAACAACTGATTAAATGCACTAACTGGTTAAACAAATATACTCAAACAACTTGACATGATTGATGTACACAATAAATGATTGGTTGATTGAATGCACCAGCTAGGCAGCTTTTCAATGATTATCCCAAATGACTTGACCATGCTGGTTTTGAAATTAATTTTGAAAAAGGTGACCATTTCTGGTCTTGAAATTAATTTTGAAAAGGTGACCATTTCTGGTCTTGAAATTGATTGAAAAAGGTGTCCCTCAGGACGATTGATTGATTTAAAACTTGTCCCTCAGGATGATTGCATGCGACTCGTGCATCGACACTCGACGACAACAACGACAACATTCCTTCTTTAAAAAGTAGGAGGCTCAATGGGTGGCTCTTTTGCTTTACTGTCTTTCCCTTGAGGCCAAGGTTTGGGTTGAAGCTTTAGCAAAACTTGGGTTTTGGATTTGTTTGAGGCTTTTAGGCTTCTATGCCCCAATCCTGGATTTGGGTGTATGCTTCCCCCAGAAATGGCATTAGGCTGACATGCCCCACAGATGATGATCCTCAAATCTGATTTTCTTTCTCGGCTTTGCTGATGGTTTTGACAACCAATAGACCACGTACCCAAACACGGATTCTTTGATGCATTGAAATCGTTTCCACGAGTCAAGGATAGACAAGATTAAGACTACATGATTGACTGTTTGACAAAGAGGTGGATTTTTACAAGGCCGAGGAATTTGATCGGCCTTTTGGACAAAAGGATGGACATTGATGAGACCGACAAGGCCGAGGAATTTGATCGGCCTTTTTGACAAGGGGGTGGACAGACCGACAAGGCCAAGGAATTTGATCGGCCTTTTTGACAAAAGGATGGACATTGATAAGACAGACAAGGCCAAGGAATTTGATCGACCTTTTTGACAAGGGGGTGGATAGACCGACAAGGCTTGGGGAATTTGATTGACCAGGTTGACATGACGGATATGAGCAACTATGTGAATGGCTTGATTGGGGTGCCCGAGTGAGCAAAGGTTGATACGGAAGAACATATCAACTCGAAGGGTATGGAAGACTATGCTGACCCAAAGTTTCTGAAAGATGGCAACCATGCTTCACCATTGATGTCGAAATTGTCATGATAAAATTAGATTTTGATTTTGTGATTGTTTTACTCCGTCAAGTGATGTTCATTCAAATCTACAATAAAACACAAGATTTCTTGTCGTGAACCCATGCCTCAGATTGTTGATGATGCCTCGTTGATTTTCCTTCAAAATGCCCCAGTTTAGAGGGCTGCTAATGAAGACCCGTTGATATGCCCCAGTTTGGATTTTTGTTTTGCATGACGCCAGTGTTTGCACAATGCTTTGACTTTTTCAAGGGAGATTAGACTGTTCCCTTGTGACTTGAATTCTCACTATCAAGTTGCACTTTCCAATCTGAAAGGACTTTTATCAAGGTTATGACGGGGCCAAGGTTATGGGCTTAACAAAGGAAGGATTATAGGCTCAAAACATCTCATTTTTCCTCGGGGTTGTTTGAGCTAGCAGCTATCTCGGACTTTTTGTGCCACTTTTTGCTTCTGATGGGTGCTTTCATGTGCCTCTTCTTGATTTAAATGAGCACTTCCTTTCATTTGATTTTTCCGTTCCAAATTTTCTTCAGTGCTCTTTGTCTTGTTGCACCCTATGAGTTTGGCGCTTTCATTCTTGTGATACTTTGAATCCTTACGCGCTCATATCCCTGGCACTTTCACTATGCTGGCTTTCATGTGTTTGACACTTTCATATTTCTTGTTTCACCCCAGTGTGGGGGATAGCTGCCTAGTTGGGTTATTTTTCAAAGAAATTGATTTAGGCTCAAAGGGGCTTGCAATGGATATTTATGTGGGGAATCAAACAAAGAATGCCTTTCTTCATCTTGAATTGCACAACTTGATAGGGAGAACTCATGCTTGCTCTAACTTTTGCCTAGATCTGATTTTGAAGTTTGATCTAGCGAGCTTTTTTTTTTTTTTTTTTTTTTTTTTTTTTTTGCCTTGACTTTTTGCCTAGGCCGCCCTTGCGGGTTTTCGACCTAGCAGGCTTTTTCCTGTGTCAAAGCATCGCCTCTTGACGACATCGGGGAATGGTCCGCTGGAAATCCTCCTTGTGCGGGGCAAGGGTTCAATCAAAATTCATCTCGTGTTTTGAAGTGATTTTCATTTTTCTCAAATGATGGTGGAAAACAATTTCAAGGATTATCACAAAAATCCAAGTTTATGATGATAATTTCAACACAACAGCGTGACATTGAATTTTGATAGTTGCGACCGAACCATGAATGGTTGCCTACGTATCCCTTTGCAAGGAATCAGGTCATGCGTAGTTCGGGACTACAAAGTTGACTCTATTTTTGGTCCTTTTTCTTTTTCTATTTTTTTGATAATAACAATAAGATATTACAGACTCGAAGATGAAAACACATAGACGAGGAAAATATAAACAGACTCGAAATACAAACTGACTCAATTAGAAGTGAAAACTTGACTTGACACTTGAAGACTTCCAAGACTCGTGGAAGATTGAATTATTGCATGGTCATTGATGATTCATTGGTTCGACGAGGTATTCGGCTTCACCAGCGGAGCAGAAATGGATCCGTTGTCAATGAGATCTTGTATTTCGTGACGAAGGCGTTGACATCTCTTGGTAGGGTGACCGGGTGTTTGATGGTAGATGCAGAAGGTATTTGGGTTGTAGGAAGGCGGAGGATTTTGTGGAGGTGGGGTTGGTTGAAGTGGTTTGAGGAAACCAGCCATGAGAAGCTCTTTATAGACCGAGGGTAAAGGTGCAGAGAGTTGGGAAAATTTTCTTCGCTGGTTTTGACGGTTAGTTTGGGTCATGATCTTGTTGATTGGTTCAGTTTGGTTGGGATCATTATTGGTGAAGCTCGAAGAGGCGTTTGTGAGGGTGATTTCATTGATGTTGAGGTTTCGTTTATGCTGAGGTGTGGAGTTTGATATGGTGTTGGGTTCTAGTGGCAGAAGAGAGATGGTTTTATTGTCAATGAGATCTTGAATCTCGTGACGAAGGCGTTGACAATCATCGGTAGTATGATCGGGCACTTGATGGAAGGCACAGAAGGTGTTTGGGTTATGGTAAGCTGGGAGCTTTTGAGGTAAAGGAGTTGGAGAGAGTGGTTTAAGAAGACCGGCCATGAGAAGCTCCTTATAGACCAAAGACAGGGGTGTGGGGAATTGGGAGAATTTTCTTGGTTGGTCTTTAGGCCGGTTGATTTGGATTATGGTCGTGGTTGGTTTGGCTTTGCTGATGGTGCTGGTTGAGAAGTTGGGGTTGATATTTGTGGAGCTGGGGGTGGCTTTTGCATTGTTGTTGGTAAATGGTGTTTTGGCTTTCTCGAGGTAGACCTTTTCGCCTTCTGGAGTGAGGTGGTCCTTTTCGACGTCCCAGTGGTGCATCTCCACATCTCTCGTGTCAATGGAATTTCCAAAGCATATGGGTTTAAATCCTTCCATGATAGACTCCTCCAGTTCAGAGATCTTGGCCAAAGCTGCGGCCATTTCTGGGCTTTTTCCAGGTCGTTGGAGGTTCTCTTGGACCCCCGGAAGACAGTCACGGATGTCTTGCACCATGATTATGAGCTGGGTGATTTGATTTCCCAGGTTATTCACAGCCATCTTGAGTCCTTCGATTTCAGCCGGAACATCCATGTCTTGAGGTTTGGGTTGAGTCAACTTCTATTCGGGAAGTTGTAAGGCTTCTTTCTTGGATCAATGGCTCGGGACTGACAGTAAAGCAAAAAGGTCAAACCCAGATTGTGCCCCTGGTTTTATTGAAGGAAATGTTGTGCATGTGTCGTTGCATCGTGTCGTCCTAAGATCTAGACTATCGGTCTCGATCTCACTTAAGACATTGCACAGATGTTCGAAACAACAACCACGGGTAAGTCGTGACAGGCAGGTTAAATTCCAATCGTCGTGGAATCAGAGCCAATCTCCTTATAGACCATCCGAGACAGAGCAATAAGATTGTTGAAATCCGGATACAAATGCACTTAAGGCTAGCCCGAGACGCGGGCAGCCGTTCGAGCACGGCAAACACTGGAGGTATCTCAAACTCCGTGGATTTAAAGTCTCCTAGACTGATATCTATCCTATAGATTATGTTAAGGTTAGCCTATGGTTAGTCTACCGGTTTCAAATCTCACTTAGAGCCATTGCACATCAGATTGAATCAACACCACGGGTAAGTCGTTTTACTCGGCAATTGCAGCTTCAACCTATAGCCTAGGTGTTGAAACTGCAATCGTTATCCTTTCCTTGACTATCCGAGACAAAGCAATGAGATGTTGCCATCCAGTTACAAATGGGCCCAAGGCTAGTTCGAAACACGGGCTGCCGTTCGGGCACGGCAAACACCGGAGGTATCTCAAACTCCGTGGATTTAAAGTCTCCTAGACTGCATGTACAACCCTAGGGTTAGTCTACCGCATCCGAATTTCACTTAAGATCATTGCACAGAAGATTTTCCAACACCCCGGGTAGACCATTACTCGACAGGTTAAACTCCAAACTTGTTGGAATCAGAGCCAATCACTTTTCTTGATCATCCGAGACAAAGCAATTTGGGTGTTGTAATCCAGATACTAATGACCTTAAGGCTAATTCAAATCACGGTGGCCGTTCGGGCACGACCAACACCGGAGGTATCTCATACTCCGTGGATTTAAAGTCTCCTAGACTGAATTCAACAGCTTTGGAAGATTGCCCCAATCCTCAAGTTTTCTTTTAAGTGATAAGTCCTTGATATCGGATGGTCGGATTTGGGAAATCCTGGTCCACGCAAGTCCCGACAATGATCTAAGATCAGATGCCTAAGGGCGATTGACCCTCCTCGGGCCAATGTCCCTTAAACCCGTTTAGATCAGTGTTTAGGAATTTGATGATCCAAATTTTCCCACGTCCGGCCGTCCTAAAGGCTTACTCGTAAGAACAACACGCATATGGGATGCGCGACTCATCATCGGGCCGAGGCAACCTTCTACTAACTGCCGAGGCACTAAAACTAAACGGGAACTCCATGGATTTAAAGTCTCCTAGACTGAATGCGACAGCTTTGGAAGATTGCCCCAATCCTCAAGTTTTCTTTTAAGTGATAACTCCTTGATATCGGATGGTCGGATTTGGGAAATTCTGATCCACACAAATTCCGACAATGATCTAAGATCAGATGCCTAAGGGCGATTGACCCTCCTCGGGCCAAGGTCCCTTAAACCAGTTTAGATCAGTGTTAGGAGTTTGATGATCCAAATTTTCCCATGTCCGGTTGTCCTAAAGGCTTACTCGTAAGAACAACACGCATATGGGATGCGCAACTCATCATCGGGCCAAGGCAACCTTCTACTAACTGCCGGAAACCTAACTTATGCTATGCCGACAACATGTAAGACACGAATATGTACGGATGCAAGTGTATGCATGTATGCAGTATGGCATGCTTGTAACAGGATGGAGCACATAATCCTAACACATTGGTTGGTTATCTAACGTGGGGTTCTATGGTTAACTATATGCAAAGGCCGGTTTTGGTCACTGAGGGTACCCCGGACTCAAAATCAAAACCGTCTCCTACCGTTAAAAACGATAGCGACGATATGATTTATCACGGTCGAGGGCTACTGGGCATTTCGGGATTCCCTGTCACCGGCAAGCCGGGCAGGATTGCCAAAACACGCCAGCGGGGCTAAGAACTATGCAAGTGCAATGCAAAATCAAATTTCAAACATTTGAAAAATCCCACAAAATATCTTTTGAATTAAACCCACTTTGATTAACACATATTTCAATAAAATTACACAAGTGTAATTAAATAAAATATATATTAACCAATGTCCCCAGCAGAGTCGCCAGCTTGTGGACAGCCCACCGGGATTGCTCGAGAAAGATTGTGATTTGTTAGAGTCGCCACCCGGATTTGAGGTCCGAACCCGAGAAACCGATAAAAATATGACTCATTGCCCATAGAAAAAGATTTTACTGATCATGGCGAAACCAAAGATTTCTCGGATTCGGGGGTTTGGTTACGAGAGGGGAAGGGTTTTACGGCACCCCTCTCGCCCGGTCCGTGAACCGGTCTCTACTTGATATTTTGTGGGATTTTGGAAATGTTTAAAATTTGATTTATTCACATAAATGGGAATCGGGGACGGGACTCACATAGTAACAAAACATGCAAGAGATGCAATTTTACTGTGGATGCTTGTGTGCGCGATCTACATGGATGATGAACATGATACTACAAATGTTCACAGAAATAAATTACAACAGAAATCGTACAATAACCCAAGAAATCATGAACATGAGACTTGTTAAACTGTTTGCAATCTGGATTCCAGAATGGGGATTGAGCGCTCAAGGGTGGTGACTTGAGCGCTCAACCCTCATTCCACCCGAACATTTTCCTTGTTGGTTTTCAATATTTGATGTTGATTTAAGACTTAAATACACCACTGAAACATCACACAAGCATCACCTCCCTTTAGAAATCATCAGAAAATGCTTAAAACAAACTTGCTTTAGAACCAGTTTGAGCGCTCAAGGCTCATGGGTTGAGCGCTCAAACCAATTCTGCAAGATAGAGGGATCCAGATCACAAACACTATACTGACAACTTATACACACTAACAAAGAATTAAACCATAAGCCATCATCAGAATTGCTGGAAAACTGCAAATAGGCCAAGAACAGCTTGAGCGCTCAAAGATCTGACCTTGAGCGCTCAAGCCATAACATGGCTTTCCACTGTTTAATCTCTAAACTGATTTCCATACCTCATCAGGACCACCAAAGACAGAAAACAAAGTTTCAAAAGGTTTGACAACCACTGTTTTGCAATCAAATATAAGGAATTTGAAGTTTTTGATGTTTAATCACTATAAAATGGTTAATTTGCATTCATGCATGTAATTTTGGTATGGAAATAAACTGTTTTGAAAGCTACATGAACACAATTAACTTTTAGACAATGATCAAAATCAAAAGAAAGCTCAGAAGTTAACAAAACAGTGGTCTGTTCAGAACTGGGCTTGAGCGCTCAAGGCCAGAGGCTTGAGCGCTCAAACCTGTTCTAACTGCAAATTTGAAAGAGGTTTTTAAGCAACTTTCAGGCCTTTGTGAGTTCAATGCAAGTATAGAGAACTTGCTTAAACTCCCTAGCCTTCCTCAGAAAGATCAAAACAGTGAATTCATCACATGTTTTTACTACCTTTCGGAAAATGTTTGAGACTTGAGCTTGATTCTGGACTTTGAGAGGTTGATTATGGATGTTCTTGGCTTGTATTCTGTACGAATTGGACAATGTAGGTGGTTGACAGATGATCAAGGGTCGAATTTCTGGGTTTTGTGGGTGGTATTGTAGGTGGTTTTAATGGTAGAAGGATGGTTTTGAAGAGAGAAAGAGAGAGAGCAGTGGTTTTCTGGTAGAAACTGAAGGTAAGGAGTGGTAGAATCCGTCCTTCAAACCAAGGGGCAATGGGTGATTTTATAGAGTGAGTGGGAGGGAAGAAAGGAGAGAGAGAGAAGTGGTTTTATGTATTTGGGAGCATTTCAGGCGTATTTTAGGACTTAGTGGGGTGTATTATACGTATAGGGATCGTATAAGATCAACCACAGACGCTCCCATGCAGGAAATCTCATGATGAGATACTCTGCAAGTTGCTGACTGGACGGGGGTTGAGCGCTCAAGGCTGTGGACTTGAGCGCTCAAGGTGCTCCTCAGGGGTTTGAGCGCTCAAAGCCATGGACTTGAGCGCTCAAGGCTATGGATGGCAGATTGATGGTTTGGCTTGGTTCAACAATGCTTGGGTTGGTTTGGCACATTTTGATTGCTTGGGTAGTGTTTGGTTGGTTTTGGTCAAACTCAAATCATTTTCACCAGTTCCAGGTAATTGTGATTGATCCGTTTCATCATCGGAGATGCATGAGCGTATTTCGGGTTCAAAATCGGGGTGTCTACACAAGACAAAACATAATTCGTGCCACGATAGGTTAGAAAGGGTTTTCCAATAAGTTTTGAAGTGTAATCGATGAATAAGGCAAGTACATGGTCAAACTACCCGACCGGAGGTCAAAGGAAAGCCGAGCAAACAATCCGATCAACAAAGTGGTTGGTAATAAGTATTATTTTAAGTGAACATAACATTTGAAGATATCCCAAGATGTCCAAGAGTCAAGGAAAGGCCTAAACAAAAAAAATAGGTTCAGAGCTGTCTAGTATCAATACCCCAGAATGGGGTATCAATACCAGTCGACCAGAAAAAAAAACAGAACGCGCTGGTATCGATACGAGATTTCAGGGGTATCGATACCAGCGGGCTTCGCACAGAATTTTGACAGCTTTTCAAGCTTGATGGGGGCTTCAATCCAACTCAAATGGGAGGTTCCAAAACACAACAAATCATCAAATAAACATGTTTAATCACTAATTCAATATCAATCCAACAAAAGTGTGGAGAATCAAGCATCAATCAAGTTCAAATTCAACTTCCATGGAGGTTTAAGAGCTTGGTGAGAAATCAAGAAGAGATGAACACAATGCAATCATTCAAACCATATACACTTAGTGAAGGTAGAATTAAGTTCCCTACCTCAAAGATTGAGCTTGAATGAGTGGGAAATAGAAAACCCTAGCCTTTGAGACACTCCAACCGAAATACCCAAGCTCCAAGCAAACCCACGGAGACTCGGACTCCAAATCACGCATAGAAGTAGGATTTGAGGTTGAATCTTGAGTTTGGGGAGTGAGAGTGATGAATTTTGGTGAGGGTTTGGAGAAAATTTTTGAGAGAGTAGAGAGAGAGAGAGAGGGCCAGCCACAATTTTGAGGGAGAGGGGCTAACTTTTTTTTTTTTTTTTTTTTGTATAGTGAAAGCATTACACATGTTTATATACACACCTCTTTACACTTTCACCCCTCAAGTTCCCAATGTAAATTAAAAACACCCAAATGTATTCTACTACTATTACATTGACCCACATTAACTCAATTTCAATTCCTCACATTACCCCAACATTATTTCTAAAAACTTATTTAAAAACACGGGTCCTTACAGTGGTGACAGGTTGTGGTGGTGGTGTGGGGGTGCGGCGGTGGAGTCAGAGATTGAGAGGGTTTAGGCCTTAAGGTTTCATACTTTCACAGATCTAGGGTTTTTTGGTTTTTTGGGTGGTGTCGTGGTGAGGGGTTGTGGTGGTGTAGGGGTGCGGCGGCGGTGGAGGTGAGTGAGAGATTGAGGGGTTGTGGTGGTGTGGGGGTTCCAACACAGATCCGGCCGAGTGGTGAGTGGTGATGACTGGTGGTGGTTAGTGGTGATGACTGGTGGTGGTTAGTGGTGACTGGTGACTGCGCAGTGGTAGAGAAGAGAGAGAGAGAGAGCCATTTGTGGTGGTACCATGGTAGAGATGAGAGAGAGAGAGCCGTTTCCGGTGAGTTTTAGTCAGAGAGAGAGCCGTTTCAGATGAGAGAGAGAGAGAGAGAGAGAGAGAGAGAGAGAGAGAGAGAGAGAGAGAGAGAGAGCCGATCGGTGAGGAAGAAGAGAAAGAGAGAGAGAGTCAAAGAGCCGTTTACGGTTGTGATGTGAAGCCTATAGCATTCTATTTATACCAAGTAAGGAATCTAGTGCATAGGTCACACCATATGCCTATGCACCCAACGGTAAAAATTGCTGTAAATTAATTATCAAGTAAATTAATTATCATTAGGTACCTAATCGAATGAGACAAAATTTTGGTTACAATAAATCAACGTTCCGATGAAAGGGCTTTGAATACCCGATAGACTTCAAATTTGGCGAGAGTGATTGAAACAGCAATACAAACAATCTGAATGGTTTGGATCGTCATAATTGTGTTGCGATTGCGTGGCTAGCGTACATTATCCTATAACACAACTAAAGGCACGACCCGGTGCCTTCCCACCACAATTTAGGTTCATAATCAATCTTAATAAACCCAAACAAACCAAATAATATAAACCCAATCTTAATAAACTACCTTCCTTCCTATTGACACAAACAAACCAATGTTTTCTCCTGTTTGCTATCCCAACTTCATGTAGTGGAGATTACATCTTATATTTGGGGTGGTATATTTGTGGCAGTGTATCATTCTTTGTTCGTGAAGTTCTCAGTAAAATAGCATCACCATTCCTTGGAAAATACCATGGTAAAGGTCAATCCCTTCAAAACCAAAAAACAAAGCCCTTT
The DNA here is from genome assembly GCA_963854785.1 of Vaccinium vitis-idaea. Taxonomy (NCBI): domain Eukaryota; kingdom Viridiplantae; phylum Streptophyta; class Magnoliopsida; order Ericales; family Ericaceae; genus Vaccinium; species Vaccinium vitis-idaea. Next base: position 21,226,484 of record OY978218.1, on the reverse strand, counting down.
GTAAAGAAAAGATACACATTGCGCATACAATTAATAGATTGTATCCTTGAACAACCTAAGCAACTAGCAATTAGTTGAACGACAAAGCCAAGAGAAATTAGTTGAGACAGCCAGGAGATATTAGTTGAGACAGCTGCCCTACTTCTAATCATCCCAATCTACTAAAGAAAGCCAGCATTTGAGACAATGAATTAGTCCACACCCAGAAGAAATTAAATTAGTGAAATGAAATGAGTGCCATTAAATTAGTGAAATGAACTTACAATGTTTTTAATTGTTAAACCCCCGACTGGCCACTTCAAAACAACTGGAAAAGAAGATAAAGAAAGAGAGAGAGTTCATGACCTTATAGAATCACCACAAAACAGCTATGTCACACCTGTAAATGAAAAAAAAAACATTGAAATATGAAATCCTTGTTAATGGGTTTCACTTTGGTAACCCCTGCACCCAACCTAGGAATAATAGAAAGCAAACGACCAAACACATGTCAGGTAAAGGCAAACAAAAATTCCAGCGAAGTGTGGAAGGAGAAAAGGAAAAAGAAAAAGGAGAAAAAAGCCCTACAATAGGCTAACCAAAATTGGGACTAAGTCTATGCAAAAATTTGAAACAATGCATCAGGTTTCCTCAGAATTCTAAAAACCAGTGGTCTGTATAAATATCCCAAGCATTAACTCCAAGCATCAGTAAAATCATCCAAGCATTGACACAGCATACTTTCCCTATTCAACCTATATTACTCACGCCAGTGCATGCCCGTGATTAAATGTACGGCTCGAAGAATTCTATATTTAATACGGCTTTCAGTGCCATCAGTAAGGCATGCGCGAATGTAACTCAACTTCAACAAAATCGTCTCCTGCTCTACCCAACAAAGATAATACTTGTACTAATATTTCCATAGAACTTCATTTTGATGAACCAGCAAGATTATACCCAGCAATACACAGAAATATCACAAACTGATTTTTGTGATATTTTGAAAATAATGTTACTATCACTTGATCTACCCAACAAAGAAAAGATTGTCCGTGCCTAAAGGCACGGCGCAACACATTTTCCCAATTAATGTTATTTTTTAATCATTTTTGTAACGACCCGGATTTTAGCCCTATTTTTTTTTATGAAATAGTTTTTTTACTAAAATTTAGTATTTGATTAAATTTATTTTTTTGTGATTTAGTGGTCCTAATCCCATTACACTATCCGGTTACCCAAACCAAAAATCCTAAACTACATTACATCCCAACTAAACCCATCAACCCCAATGTCTATCAACCATCACTCACATGTCTTTCCATGCTTGGCCATATTTGGCATTTGATTCAAAATCAGCCAATACCAATTGCACACCTCTCCTAATAAGTTTCCTCTAACCATGGTACATTACCCTCCTCTAATCACTTCATTAACCAAGAGTTTTTAGACCATACTTACACCTCTATATCACCCTACTCCATTTCCAAAAATCTGATGCACATCATACAAACTTGTATTTTTTTTTTTTACTCCACAGTGAACACGAGAGAGTGAGAGTTCAACACCATATTTTCCATTATCCTCTTCTTCTTCTTTTTGTTTATTTACTGAGAGATTATTGGAGGTGGCTGGTAGGAAAAGGAAAGGAGATAGAAAAAAGAAGATTAAAACGAAGGAAAAGGAGAAGAAAGAAGAAGAAGAAAGGAGAAGAAGTTCAGTCCGTTCGACGCAACCGAGGCCCATCCAAATCACTCCGGTTTAGCTTAATCTTCGGAAGAAAGGTAGGTTACATCCTACTGAACCCATCGGTATATAATAAGTCGATTTTCGTTGGGTAGAAACAAAACCCGAGCGTTTCGATCGTTGAGGAGCAGTGTATATGCGGTTTTGAACTTCTGAGCCACTGGGTCCCGTCCAAAACAATCTGAACCCAACTTTTTCCATGATAGAAATGTAGTTCATCTCATAACGAACATTTTGATTTATAATACGTTGATTTTCGTTGAGTAGAAACAAAACCCGAGCGTTTCGATCGTTGAGGAGCAGTGTATATGCGGTTTTGAACTTCTGAGCTACTGGGTCACATCCAAACCATTTCAAATCCAACTTTTTCTGTGATAGAAATGTAGTTCATGTTCTTACAAACGTTTTGATATATTATACGTAAAGTTTCATTTTGTATAGACAAAACCTGGACGTTTCGATCGACGGAGCGCATGGCTACCATCCCACTCGGTTGAACACACCAACCATGTAGTATATATTTTTCTCTCGGTCCGACCCTGGCCATTTTTTTTCTACCTCCTGACTTTGTTAATGTTCACTTCCTGACCTTAATAGTTTTGAACTCTATGTTTAGTGCCGTAATTATGGAACATCATCTACATCTATATATTGTTATTCCACATGTTTCATTCTTAGTGTATCATTTGAGTTTATCATGCTTGTTTAAATGTACAATTTTTGTACACTTGTCATGTAAATTTTGTCAGTACATGATAACTTAGTCGGACACATTTGCTTCATGGGTGGGTTACGGTTTGGAGATTTACATGTAGATGTAAATTGAAAAGTAATGAAAATGGTAATGTGTGAAAATATTGTTGAGCTAACGAGCTGTGGTTCCGGGGGTTACCGGAGTGGGCCCCGGACGGATGAACATTTTGAATACGAAACCCTAGATAGGACATGGTGGTGATTGACTCTCAAGAATGGTCGGGCTATAAGGGTGGCACTGTGCTTGCGTCACAGCCTGTGGATGAGTTGTGGGGCCGCACTCCCGGTGAATCTTGTTTGTCGTGCCTTGGGGTCATGGAAGTGATACTCGGGTATATAACCCAGGTTCTCTGTCCGGATCTTCGCAAGGGGGAGTCGAATCACACCAGTTGCCCTATGCTAGAGGTTAGAGGGTAGGATGGATCTCGTGGTTGAGAATCCTAGATGACACGTAGGTAAATGACTAGTAATTAATCAGTAATGTTATTTTTGCTATCTCATGTTATTTGTTTATTATGCATGTTTATCTGTTAGATACATGGGGTTAAGTAGTGTAGGATATTCCTATTGGGCTTTTTAAGCTCACGGGTACTTGTACCGCGGTGATTTATCACCAAGAAATGAAGACGGAGCTGAAGGGCCGTACAAGCAGACAAATATCAACACTGCTGAGAGGAAAGTCAACGAGCCTTGGTTTCCGTATGCTTAGTCGCTCTGAATAATTTAGTCGACTACATTTTGAAAGCTTCAAGTCTTATTGAAAATTGTATTTTGACAATTTAACTTTAATTCGATATGGTTGTAAAACTATAACAATTGCTTTCGGTACAATTTTATGATGGATCTATGGAATTTTTTTTGTGAAATTACTTTTTTAATTTATTTTAACGTTTCCGAAAAATCGGGGCATTACAATTTTTTTCAATTAGGGTTAAAAAGATGTTCATCTAGTTAGTCATTGCAACTCAATGTAAGAAAAATATGCAAACCCATGCTTCCTTGTCCCGGGTGTGGAGCAGTGGAATTAATGGGATTTGGTGCAGATAATTCTGCAAACTTTTTTTTTTTTTGCATGTGAAACAGATAATTCTTCAAACTTTTTTTTTTGATACATCGGAAAGCAATTTTGATAACCTATGATCAAGGTATAAAATGAAACGGATCAACCCACATTGCCATAGATGGTTAGATTATCCGTGATCAAAGGTTTGAAGAAGTTATCTGAAATGAATCAACATTAAATTGTTCATTTTCTAGATAGAACATCAGTGGAGATAATAAACTAAGAGAGAGAAACAGAGTATCATCAATGTCTTTGGAGATAAACAACCAATTGATTGAACTTGTGAGTCATCATAGCATTAAAAGTGGAAGGTTTTGGGGCAGAACAATACAGAGCATAGCAAAATCGGATGAGAAGCCTAACTGGATCCCCTTCTTCTTCGGCTTGAATGGAGAATTAGTGAGCAAAGGAATGCATAAAGTTCATACCAAGAAATAAAGAGAATAGATGCTTAACAACGAAAAAGATTAGATGCTACAAAATTCTGAAATATATAGATAAGAGACTTACGCAAAACCGCAAAGAGAACGACGGTCGGCAATGGTCGGCGGGGATGAAGTGCTGAACGAATCGTTTCTCTTGCAAAGTGTTGAAATGGAGAGAATAGTTTTTTTACCTGTGAGTTGAAGAGTGAGGAAGAGAGTTTTGTTTTCTCTTCTGATGTTGAAGAGTGAGGAAGAGAGATCAAATGTTTTCGCGTTAGGGTTTTACCCCGGCTTAGTGCATTTGGGTTCTCAAAGACAGTTGTGTGGCAGGCATGCTTACTTTTTGGGAGAAAAAGTACAACTTAACTTTTTCCTGGACAATGCCATCATCCCTAGAGCTAAGCCCTTCAAAGTGCCATTTATTTACGGGATTGCCATCGCGAGAGATGGAGGGGGCTTATGTAATATCAACCGGGTGATCAAGATTGGGGCCCCCTGATTTATGCACACAAAATGTGTTTTTTTGAAAATCACTCTAATTTGTTATATAGACGCCGTGCCCGTGCCGTGCCTAGCTAAGACCGTGTCGGGCCGTGTCGGGCCAATTACCGTGTCGTGCCCATGCCACTTTCATTTCGTGCCCGTGCCGTGCCCTTGACACTACCGTGTCGTGCCCGTGCCATGCCAGACTAAGACCGTGTCGTGCCCGTGCCGTGCCTGACTAAGTTCGTGTCGTGCCGTGTTGTGCCACGCCAGGCCAACTATCGTGTCGTGCCCGTGCCCGTGCCATGCCCACCCATTTCCGTGCCCCGTGCCCCGTGCCCATGCCCGCTCAGACCATGCTGTGCCATGCCCAACTTTTACTGTGCCCGTGCCGGAGTTATTCGTGCCGTGCCGTGCCGGCAAGGCCCATTTGACACCTCTAATGTAGCCTTATCTTTCCCAGCAAACAACAAATTAATTAAAATTCCAAATAAGGGACAGCTTCTAGATGATTTTGAATCTTTCCTCCACCAAATGCAAGATCGAACAATGAGGGCATAAAATGTCCATGAATCCATATTCCCGAGATAGTGCAATATTGTCCATGAATCTATTGCCGGGAGTAGGCATGCATTATTTCTATACTGAAGAAAATAAGGATGCACCTAACATCGTAAAATTTTGACGGGTGTAAAGTTTAAATAGTTTATCTAATACTTCGTGGAGCAGACAAAGAATTTGGCATAGATGATGAACTTTTGGACATTTAATTGGGTTGACCATTTATCGCTTTTATGCGGATAGATAGATGATGGTAGTTGCGTTTGTTTCTTGTTCCAAGCATTGAAATGAGGAGGGATAGAGTCAAGGTAAAATTCTATGTTGCCTCTTTTGAAGACAAATAAGCTACTGAAATTATGGTGTTTAAGGAAAATTATGAGCTAATCTTGTAAGAGATGGTTACCTGGCTATTTTCACAAGATTTTTTTTTTATTTTAGATAGAGCATTTTAAGTTATAGAAGCTTCATTCTTCTTTTCAAAGAGAGCCCATGATGAACAAGTGTTTGGGAAACCACACCGTTAGAGAATGTTTCACAAAGCTCACATATTCCTAAAATTGATTTATTGTGTTTTACAAGACAGGTCACTCTCTCCTAATAAATCAACTTGAAAAGTCAACTTTAACCAATTCCTAACTTAAGCCAGTTTATGAAACAACCCCTTGGTCTACGTACAACAATTTACGGAACATGTTTTTGCCAAGAAAAAAAATTTATTTAATCAAACATTATTTGTATAGAATCAACAAATATGCTACTTACAATTATACGGCAATGCAGGAAGAAACAAAAACAGAAAACAAGACCGGAAACATCTTTTCTCAATAAGGCTTAAATTTACTGCGTTTAAAATCCAAAAAAAATATATCTAAATCAAACATAATTTTTGGAAGGAAAGAAAATAAAAACCCGATTCTCCACCCCCAAATGGCACTACATCCAGTATAACCAAAGATAGATCCAGAATTCTAACCTGCAAAATTGCTATTTCTGTGTTTAAAAAAAAAAAAAAAAAACACTGTAAGTTGAGAATGTGAAACCCTTCACAGTATCGCGATTACATTATCAGAGTCATGTGAGGTGTTTCCTCTGTAAATCATTATAGGGTACGATCCCTCTCCCTCGGATGCATCACTCAGCATACCTGTGTTCATCTTTATATAGAGCATAATAGTTAGTGTATAATAATAACAAATCCGTTTCTATATAACTTCAGAAAGACTTTGTTCCTCAAAAAATAAAGTTTTCACCCAAATCATACGGCGTCAGCCAAAGACTCAATACAAGTCAATTTGTCATTAAAAAATGTACGACAGTAATTCCAGCTATATATGCTAGGCAGAAATTTCTCTACTACTTAACTCTCTTCCTAGTTTGACACTGAAACTCTCTTCCTAGTTTGACAATGAACACTCTTAACCACACCACGGTTACATCAGATGATGGGTTTAACACCCAATCAGAGTGATCAACGGAATCCAACTCGTAGAGTATAATATTTGATGCACTGGATCTTCATCACCACTCATCATCAAGGCTAGCACGATGAAAACACATGACAGTGCAGACAAATATGAAGAAGGAGAAGAACTCAATCAACATGGCTCCTGTCCCAATCAAATCCGCGTGCCTGAGGATAATTGGAATTGCTATGCTGCCAACTGATGATGCCCCTGTTAAGAATTTAGCAGCGTCTATCCACCTGCAAATTACCAAAGAAATTAATGTAAAAAAAAAAAAAAAAAATTAAGCAGAAAGGAAAAGAAGCCCTGGTCGCAGGATATAAAGCATCTCTGTTTTATAACAAGTGGAGGACAAACAAGCAGCAAAAATCACATGTCAAAGAGAGATGTGGAACCAGAAAAGTAAGAACTAGAGATGTGGCCAACAATAGCTGGTTAGGACCTAAAGAGTATGGCTAACCCTTAAGATTTCTGGTTGGTCTTCTTTTCTTTCTTCCCTACCCTGCTAAAATAAAAGCAAGCCCATATCCTCGCTTCCACCTTTCACTACTGAATTGCCCATCTTGATCTGGCGGTTTCTTTTCATCCAGCTCCAACAACAACAATAACAGAACCTATCTAGTCCCCCATCATTAGTGGGTATGGGCGGGGATGATTGGAGATAGACCTAACCTTTGGCAATATGCATAAAGTAGCAAGGACAAAAAGGGATATTTCGCTATTACCATACTTGCGCAAGCTTAATCTTCCACTACTCTTCTCTGTCACCATGTTTTTTTCCTTTTTTCTTAACAGCGTCTGTCAGACTGTCACCATGTTTTCATCCTTCGGCTAAATACGGATACAAAAGAAACAAAGCCCAGCAAATTTCTAACAAGCATTGGTTCATTCGTACTTTCCTGTATGTGTTCAGTTAGAATATATCACATCGGACTCTTCAGAAGACAACTGCAATCGCTAGCATTGTCGTTCAATGGGCAAACATTTAACTCGTTAACTATTGCAAGCAACATATAATAACACAAAAACATGGTCAAGAATGTTAACTACCTCCTCTACTCCAGGATGTGCAACTCTAAACTATGAGCAATCATATATCCCCAATATTCATGCTTTATATATCATGATCAACAAACACATGTGAAACCAATTCTTAAGTTCACCAACTATTATAAGACCTTTCCTCTTCCTTTCTCCCTTGATTTCCAGATGTTGGCACCAACTTCATAAAACCCAGACAAAAGATTATCCATCTATGCAGCATGGACACAGGACACTGAATTCTGAAGAAATGAGAACATGGACATGGCGGGGACGCGAGAAATTTTTTTATTATTTCCATTCATACATACATTGTAAGTAACCACTTGCAAGTTACAACAATCAACAGTCGAAAAGCCAAATATAAAATAAATCTATTTTAACATAATAGATGAGCATCAATATAATTCAAACAAACAAAACACCAATACAATCCACTTAAAATGAAAAACATCCGTAAAACTCTAGGGACTCAATAGTTTAACTTATCAATTTAGATGAAACCAACTATAGTTATATGACATTTTGATTGCAAATAAGATATTACAGATGAAGCAAGTAAGCCACATGAGAGAGAGAGAGAGAGTTCAATGAGAAACAGAAACATTGAGATAGAGGGAGACAAACACAGATAGGGACAAAACTGTTCGGATCAGATCTGCCATCAATCGACAGCTCATGGCCGCAAATTTCTTTTTAAAATTTGTTGTTTAGTAGAGATAAAAAGAGAAGTGTTTCGGGTGTTACCTAACCCTAACACACGAAACTTTTATATTATGAGACGACTTGATACAATACTTAGCTAACCAATGTGGGACTAATACCAATAAGCTATTCTAACACTCCCCCTCAAGCTGGAGAATAAATATTACAAAATCTCAGTTTGTTACATAAAAACTCTAAACGCGGTTTAAAAAAGATATCAGCCAACTGAGCTCCTGTGGACATAAACGGAATAGATAACACACCATCATCTATCTTCTCATGAACAATGTGACACGGAGCAATTTAATGATTGAGTAAGACTATTAACAGATAGAAGTTAGTAGAAAAATTGGGAACATTAAGATTAGTAGAAAGAGAAATGGTTGGAAAAGAACGAATATAACCTTTCTCCGAAATAGCAGATAGAGAACCATGAGCTACTCTGACCTTATCCTTACCAGAACATGTAGAGTAAGAGTCAAAGAAAGATGAACAACCTAGCATATGATTTGTTGCACCATAATCTATTATTCAAGGAGGAAAGCTAGAGGCAGTAGAAGCACTAGCATTTATACCTTTGAGAGCAAAGAAATCAAAGGCGATGAAAGTAGAGGTGGTCGAACTAGAAGTAGTGGTAGATTGAGCATCAAGCCTAGCTTGTAGGCGCCTAAGAGTTTTTAACCACCCCCCCCGCGAGAAAGGCCACCAACTTGAACAATTTTGGGAACCTCCACCATACCGACAGAAGAAAGGCAGTAACAAACTGCAAAAATGCCTCAAGAAAGAGAACCTAACAACCAGATAACAATCCCAAAACTTCGAAAAAGGACTAAAGGTGCAGAAAAACACCTCAAATAATCAAGCCCAGATGATTTGGCAGACACTCAATCAATTTCAAAGAAAACTAGTTGCTACCCAGTTGTAAACTTTCACATCGATGAAGCAATATGGGTCAAAGATGATCAACGATGATCAACAATACCTCAAGAACTCTCGTCGAAGGAGCCCATGGTTGTTCGATCACAAATGAAGACACCCCAATAGATTTCAGAAGCAAACAACATCAAATAAAGCCTATCAGATGTTGTCGGTAGTGATCCAGTGGGTTTCAAAAGAAGACGATGCGTAATCCAATAATTTCTGAAGCAAATGACTTATCAGAGGTCGCCAAAGCTCTGGGAAGGTCGCCGGAGCTCTAAGAAGGTCACCGGTGGTCATCGATGATAACCCAGTAGGTTCGAACATGTACAGCAGAACCCCTCTCACTCGATCGACGTGAGACACACCTTACTCGATCCACCAGATGACTGAACTCTCTCACTCGATTAACAATGAAGAATCAATCAAGTGGAGGCACAAACGACAGTCCTCTATGAAGCACAATCTATCAGTCCTCTACAAGGGGTGATCAAGGAAGGATCAATGCTCTGATACCATGTGAAGATGTAGAGAGAGAGAGAGAGAGAGAGAGAGCATCGTGAAGAAATGAGTGAGACAGGCATTCTCCTTCCCACAACTATACCTATATGAACGATGTTACATTCACTAAACTACCCCTAGGTAACTATACAAATAATAGTAAAACCCATTACTTAACAATAACAAAGATTTTGTTTGATTAACTTCTGTCTCATTTACTCTTAACTCTTCATCACACAGATGTCATTAAACTTTAATTTCCTTTAGTGTTATGCAAAGAACGGATTTTAAATAATAATGACTCGTATTTGGTTATATCAAGACAAAACCTAATTTTGATTCAACTATATACAGGTTTGAATAAAAAAAATTTGTTACGAAATAGCTAAAGGGAGAGAATGAGTCGTGTACATAGTATCCCTTCATCATTTTTTGGCTTAACTAATTTCATTTCAATGTGTGCGCACATTTATGTCAAGCCCAGTTGAGTCTGTTACTCCATCAGCAAGATCCGTAGTTAAAGAAAGAATCTTGTTTCACCGGCCATTTGATAAACAGACGGAAAGAAGCCTTTCTGTTTTAGGTATACGATCCTACGTCTGTTCAGAAAGATGGAGACTCAACATAACTGGTTGAGGAAAAGGAAAAACGTTGTTGGAAAACTAAGGCTATCATCTATGATGCACGGCCACGGAAACGGACACGGTGACACGGCAATTCTAAAAAAATGGGCACACGGACATGGCGGGGACACGCCACGTGTATATTTATTTATTTATTTAATTATATATTTATTTACATATATTTATTTATAATATATTTTAAAACTTTTAGGGGTAAAATTGAATTTTTTTTAAACTTTCAGGGGTAAAATTGAATTTTTAAAAAATTTAATGGATAAATTTATTATTACTCAAAAACTAAGGGTAAAAACTGTCCAAACCTCCCGCGAATAAGAAAAAATTGATTTTTTTTGTGTTGCAAATTATTTTTGGAAAATCCGAGCCGTCCAATACATTTTTTGCGAAAACTGCTTGGATCAAGCCCTTCCCGGTATTTTTTTTTTGAAGATTTCCCGCGAGGGACCCTTGAAAACACCTTCTGAACACATTGGACGGATCGGATCGTCAAAAAAAAATTTGGATCATGAGGGTCCCCTTCTAATCCGGACCTCCCGTTTCCGGACATCCATGATCCAAATTTTTTTTTGACGATCCGATCCGTCCAATGTGTTCAGAAGGTGTTTTCAAGGGTCCTCTAGCGGGAAATCTTCAAAAAAAAATACCGGGAAGGGCTTGATCCAAGCAGTTTTCGCAAAAATATATAAATACAGTTTTTGCAAAAAACTTCTTGGATCAAGTCCTTCTCGGTTTTTTTTTTTTTGAAGATTTCCCGCGTGGACCCTTGAAAACGCCTTCTGAACACATTGGACGGCTCGGATTTTCCAAAAATAATTTGCAACACAAAAAAAGCCATGTTTTTCTTATTTCCGGGAGGTGTGGACTAGAAAATCCATATATATATATATATATATAGGAAGCCGATCTCCTAAGGGCTCCCTTACGGAAAATTTGGTGCGGACCATGCCCTTTTTCAACTTTCCGGATCAAATTTTGACGATCCGAACCGCTCAATGTTTTTAAAATGCATTTTTAAGGGTCCATGAGGAAAATCTTCAAAAAAAAATACCCGGAAGGGCTTGATCCACACAGTTTTTGTTAAAAACGCTATATAAGGGTCCACGCGGAAAATCTTCAAAAAAAAATACCCGGAAGGGCTTGATCCACACAGTTATAGCGTTTTTAACAAAAACTGTGTGGATCAAGCCCTTCCGGGTATTTTTTTTTTTGAAGATTTTCCGCGTGGACCCTTAAAAATGCATTTTAAAAACATTGAGCGGTTCGGATCGTCAAAATTTGATCCGGAATGGTGAGGTCCGCACAGAATTTGGCTAAGGGAGCCCTTAGGAGATCATTCTCCTATATATATATACGGGTACTCTCCAGTCAAGGATCCCGGATTTCCCGGATTGAGGTGTTTTGATGCTTTTAAAAATTGTTTTTGGAAAATCCGAGCGATTATACAGTTTTTGCAAAAAACTGTTTGGATCAAGCCCTTCCCGGTATTTTTTTTTGAAGATTTCCCGCGTGGACCTTGGAAAACACCTTTTGAACACATTGGACGGCTCGGATCATGAAAATTGATCCGGAACTATGAGTTCCGGACTGAAGAGTCCCGGACTAGAGAATTCCTCTATATATATATATATATATATATATATCAGATCTTCTTCCTCAGCCGACATTACAACTTCAACCCTAAAAAATCAGATCTCAGATCTTCTTCACGCTACTGCTGGAAGCTCAGGTACGTGACATACGTATCTCTCTCTCTCTCTCTCTCTCTCTCTCTCTCTCTCTCTCTCTCTCTCTCTCTCTCTCTCTCTCTCTCTCTCTCTCTCCGTGTCCCCATCCAAAAAAGCACATTAGCCGTGTCCCATGCCACGTGGCGTGTCGGGACACGTGTCCCGGTGTCCCCGTGTCGGGACACTGCGATTCGAGATCCCGGAGGAGTGTCGGTGCTTCGTAGGCTATCATGCATCCCTATTGAATTTACCTAGGCTTATCTTGTTAGGTCAGCTTTTATGAAATCTTAATCTTCGTTTATTTCTTGGACTCTAAGCTCTATTATCCACTAAACTTCACGTTAGTACCCACATTAAAGGGTTGTAGGATTTTTGTTTGGTTGTTCATCGATTTACAATGTTTTCCAAAACAAAAGACTTCACAATTTGTTCCAAACAAACAATGAGTTTGTCTTGTTTCATTTCAGTGGATTTGCCATAAGGACAAAAAATCTTTAACGTGTTTACCGAGCATCATTTTCATCGGTGTACAATATTCGAACAGGCACACATGATACACAAATCATGATCATAATTTTGACAGAACTTGCAATGCTCTGCTTGCTTAGATTTTCCTTCTATAAATATGAGCCTTTGATCGTTATACATAATAATACAAATTATTTGATACATCAAGAGAACTTAGTGCTTCATATAGTCTTTTCACATTCTCATAATCTTCTTCAAAGACTTCCAAAGATCCATGATCTTTATGTTCACTATATAACAGTGTTCTAAAAGTCGCTAGTCGCTCCCAGGTCGGATGGCTGCCGACTAGCGACTAGGGGACTAATCGGGGACTAGTCGGCTAGATTTTTTTTTTTTAAATATATATCCTCCTTCATCCTTCATAAGTTTTGGGTAAGTAAAATAACATAAGTAGCACATCATCAAATAAAAACATACAAACTAAGTAAAACAAAATAGTCAACTACAACAAAAACATAATTAAAAAACTGAAAAAACAAAAAAATAATTAAAAAACTGAAAAAACAAAATTTTTGCAAATTCTGTTTTTTTTTCACCCCGATTTTTGCGATTTCTTCCGATTTGCCCCGACTAGTCCCGACTTTTTCCGATTTGTTGACTTAATCCGACTAGGTGACTTGTCCAACTTTCCGACTTGTCCGATTAGTCGCCGACTTGATCCCGACTAAGTCGGTCAGCGACTAATTCAACCGACTAGGCCCTAGTCGACTCGGTGAGGCCACGACCCCGACTTAGTCGCCGACTAGTCCCAACTTTTAGAACACTGCTATATAAAGAGAGCATTGGGTAGTTAGAGTTGGATAGCTGCATTCTATTATGGTTAGAAACATAGTTGGAATTAATGTTCATGTGGATTGGAAGTGAAGATAAGCAAAGTATATTAATATCAGGAAAATTGGTTTAGAAGCTTGGTACTACAAATCTACAGTGCTATTGTGTATGGGTCGCCAAAAATGTGGGATAAGCGTTTGGGCTATACTTGACATCCTAGATAGAATTCATCACGTTTAGGAGAATTCCTTTTCCATCCCGACATAGCACCTAGCTTGTGTTTGAATCAAAGATTTTTAGGTTTGTATACTGAAGGGAAGGAATCAGTGAAGGAAAAGGTAAAGTGAAAGGGATAAACTTATTCTTCGGTTCTCTATCGTTTTCCTTTCTCTTGATACATCCCTCCACAAACCCATTAGCTATAGCATCCAAAACAACTCAAATATGGTTACAGAATCTGTTACTATAAACTTGGCCAATAACAGGAAACTAAATATATCCAAGAAACATAAATTAATGCAAGTCATAATCAATTTTTGATTTATAGACCCATGGATAATTTATACATTACAAGGTTGTATCAGTTCATGTGCATTTGTTTGCTAACTATCCACCCTGGCTTTCGGAAAAGAAACTATCTGCCCTAGCCTATATTGAAACTTGCACCCTTATGCTTGTGAGCAAATATCTTCACTTAGCATAAAGAATATGATTCATAGGATATGCACACCATGGTTCCTTCTACATTGTTTCTGTGCATTTTCACTACTAAACAGAATTGTTTAGTTCACCGAAAAGGAAACATGTTACAACAATCATTTCAGAATCTAACAGAAACATAAACCATTTGATGGAGAAATATTTTCTGTTTGCATTTTATTTCCTATTCTTATTTTTTACCTCATTGAAGTTATCCTTTAAGTTGGTTGCCTATAAATTGGCCCATATGGAATGGTTACAGGTAGACTGATGATTGGAAAATTTAGATAATGATTGTGTATTCGTATCCCCATTTCTTCTTTTTCTCTTCTATCCATACTCCATCTTCACTTCTGGGGCAAAATCATGTTCAAAATGACGAGGACAAAAGAATGGGAAGAATACTTTGATGTGAGGAAAGTTACTCATTTATGGATCTGAAAGAAGCATTGAAAATTTGAAATACTAGACATGAAGAGTAATAACATTAATCCTTGGAGTAATAACATTAATCCTTGGACAGGCTTAATGTCAAAGGACTAGAATAAAGAAGTACTCACCCCCCACCGTCCCGGCTAATTAAGAATTGAGTGGAACCACCTCCAAAGAACAAACAGGGCATAGGCACCAAAACGTACATGAGAGCTGCAACAAGATATCAACCTTTGAAAGTCAACCCTTGTTTGGATTACCCGAAACAAATATGTAAGACTCTTGCACACTGTATAGTCTAAGTACCACAAAAAAATTACCCAGAATGTACCCAGAAAGTGAAAATCAGTGGCCCAGATTGTTTTTCAAATTATGGGTAAATTCTGGGTGTTTTTTGTGTGTATGTAGTGGTGCTGCACCTGATAACATTGGCCACCAGTTGTTGTATAATGCACAAGCCTGCACCCATGATTGAAAAAATAAATTAAAAAAAAAAAAGCACACTAATGTAGCAGGTACAGCTATTCACACCCAAGATGTGGGTGCAAATGAAAACAAAATTACCATCTG
The DNA here is from genome assembly GCA_963854785.1 of Vaccinium vitis-idaea. Lineage (NCBI taxonomy): Eukaryota > Viridiplantae > Streptophyta > Magnoliopsida > Ericales > Ericaceae > Vaccinium > Vaccinium vitis-idaea. The sequence continues at coordinate 21,211,481 of OY978218.1, read as the reverse complement.
AATTCCTTATTAAGGACATGTTTACGCCAAGGAACAAACAACCGTCATTTTCAGAATTTCCATCAAAACAATTGAAATGTCTCCACTTACTAAGAGACTGATATGAAACAAGCGTGAGATAACAGAACCGTAGTGGTTCCATTCAGGAACTGAAACTTGGGGAAATGCCCTGAAACTCACCTCCACTAACTAGTAACAACACATTTACAATCCGCCACAAGTTTTCTTTCTGATGAATGAGAAATATAGCAAGGACAAGGAGAGTACATATCAAGAGGACATTCCTCCAAAACCAAAGAAAGCACAACCCACAAGAAGGCAATCTACTGAGCTAGAAGCCTAAAATCCTCACAGGGAATTACCACCGTTGACTTGGAAACAGATAAGACTAGTCCTTTTTAAGATTTAACCTATGCAAACTGAGATGCCTTAGTTTGAGCATCAAAGACATTCTAGCCAAGCAAACAGACAGCAGTTAAGGATCCACTAATTTTGCCAACTGTGGGATATCTTAGCAGCCCAGGTATTTTTCCTGATAAATTCTAGGGAAAGACTTTCCCCTGAACTTTCTAACAAGTTAAGAGATCTCTGCATGCCATAAGACATGAGTGATGGGGTTTTGATATGCACCAAGCCTAGAAGCTTAACTCCATGGAAGCCAGGAAGATGAACATTCAGACATATTCGGGCTCTCGGCTCCATGCCCCAATCACTTCTGTTGCAATGGAGATTTAATAATATTATCAAGCATCACTGTTTTTGGATTATGCCTGCCCCTACTAATTGTGCCCGAACCTGGAGGATTCTCAAAATTAGAACTGCTTCACACGACCCCTTATAAATATTTTTTGAACCTCTCATTGCTAGGGATTCTGGTATCCCTCTCATGGCTAAGGTTCTGCTATCATCAACAATGGTTAACAGACCTAGCCTTTTCCTCCTTCCTTGGTTCCTTCCTTTCAGCTTTACTGTTCAGTTGCTGACGGTGTTGAGCTATACAGCTCACAAATACAATGCTGCAGCCTCCTGGAATGCCCTTAGAGCTCATTCTCGTTCATGTATCAGTTTTCTCCTACTATTTTTCGGTACGAGGATACTTGTTGTGTATCATTAGATAAGTTAACAAAAGAAAATACATGTTGAAATAATAGTTATACCTAATATAAAATCTTTTGCATATCTTTACAGAAAAAAAAATGTGTACATATGAAACTAAATCAGATGCAGCCCAATGACCCTAGGCCCATAAAGCTGGTTATTGTCCTTATCTCCAAAAAAAAAAAAAAATTCTGAACATTTTCATGACGACATTTAAGTCACTTTCTGAAAAACTAAAAAATGAAGGCAAAAACAAGTATTATGATGTTCCACCCTTCCCTTAATGCACTTGTACGTGTGAGTGGAATGGAAAGAATAAATAACAACTTTTAATGCAGATAAGGCTGGGTGTGACTAAATTATTTTGGGGGAAAGAAAGTTGGTAACATCAACCCGACAAGATCCGACCTGTGAACAGCCGTTGTTTTGTGTCTACCAGATGCAAAATTGATATGAGCAACTAAGTATATATAAGGCTGCATATATCTTTTGATGGGTCTCCTGCTTTGTTCGTGTCCCCACTATAGAACTCTTGTGTTCCATATATATGTCTCTATCTGCGTGCGTTCTGTGTTTCTTAGCATAGAGGCAATTGGATACTATACATAGCAAAAGAAGGAAGCATCTAAGGTTAGATTTTTCAAACCAAAATATTGCATCATATGTAAAGTTCACATACATTTTAAATAGTGCGATTCCATTGGAGTACCCTGAGATTTTCACTTCACTAAAGTACGTAAAATGATTTTTATAGAAATGTGCTGGCCATGATGCATCGTAGGATTTGGATATTCACAAGAAGCTCAAACAAAGGATAAGCTCGAGAAGTGGAAATATTGACACTGCTTGCTGCACATTTGCAATCAGGATGAATGTCGTACTATCTTGTTTCCCGAATCCAGTGTTTGAAACTATTGCAATGAGAAATTATAAAACGTGTCCAGATATCAATGTTAATGGAGTTGCCACAAACTATTAAGCTAGGGAACTTCTAAACCTCGTTTCATTGTGATATTAAGAACTTTTAAAATTGCAAACTGTTACGTTGTGGGTGTAAATGTGTAATTAGATTGTATTTGTCTACTTCTGCAATTAAGTTAGTAGTTTAGGTTCATAGTGTAATTTATCTCTTGTACTCTTGTATAAGTACTTTCGTAATGAGAATAGAACCCTAACTTTTTACCTCTCAACAACTTGTCTAAAATTTACATGGTATCAGAGCTTAGATCCATTACCTTTTCCTCTTCCACAACGGCTGAGTTTATATCTCACGTCAACTCTTGATTGAGTTTTCTCAATCGACCATCACCATCAACCTTTAATCTGCGTTTGCTGCTATCAAAACCTTAAACCCATCACAAACCCATCACCTTCCCTCACAAACCCTAATCGAAACCCACAGTCGACTGTTTTTTGAACCAACAGTCTTGCTCGAAGGTTTTTGATAGATATCGTCAGCCATTATTCAGCAATCGACCACTGTTCAGCCATAGCCAGCCATCACCGATCACTATTCAGTCATCATCGACTACCGTACGGCCACTATCTCTCTCTGTTCACAATCGAAACCTACAGGACTCCAGTCGAACCTCTCATACGACCACCATTCAGTCTCGATTTGTGACTGACAAGCTTCTGCTATCTCGGTTTGTGACATATAAGCTTCAACAGTATCTAGGTGTTATCGTTTTGTTTGGAAAGTGTTCTTTGTTTACTTGGAATTGACTGGGTAGGCCTCTAATACTGTTCAACACTCTCTGGTCTGGGTTTAGCATTATTGGGTAATCTCAAAACTTTTTTTGTGGCTGTTTGGTTGTTGTTTGAGTTATTTCCAGCAATTTTTACTGTTTTCCATTTGATTTCACTATGTCTTCTGATTCAAAGATTACTGAGACTGAAACTTCTGGTACTAAGGATATGTCAGGCCAAATTGAAAGAAAATTGGAGAATGTTCCTTTAGATATTTGTCCTATAAAATTGGATGGAACAAATTATTTGCTTTGGTCTCGCACCTTCACTTTGGCTATTGAAGCCAAAGAGATGTCAGAATTCATAGAGGGTCCTATCACTCAACCTACAGAGGTTGTTGCCCTTAAGAAATTTAAGTCTCAAAGATCTTTGGTCATGACCTGGTTGTTTAACTCTATGAAAGCTGAAATTCGACATAACTTTCTGCTCCTTGATACTCCACATAAGATTTGGACTACTGCAGCTCAAACCTATTCTCAGCAGGGTAATGATGCACAGTGTTTTGAGTTGAGAAAGCAACTCCGTAATTTAGATCAACACCATCGGTCTGTAGCTAAGTATTTTGCAAAGTTGAGTGGACTGTGGCAGGAATTCGATTTTTATAAGGGATTTCAGGCTGTTTGTACTGAGGATGCTACTAATTGGTTGAAGAGGTTAGAGAAAGAGAGTATTTATGACTTTCTTGCTGGCCTTGACATGGAGTATGATCCAATTCGAGTGCAGGTGTTGGGTCGTGTTCCGTTTCCGTCTTTGGGTGAAGCTTATGCTATTGTTCAGCAGGAGGAGAGTAGGAGGGGAGCTATAGTGCCTACTCCTATTTCTGATCGCTTTGCCTTGGTTGCTAGTCCTCAGGGTCAGTTTGGTTCTAGCAGAGGATTTACTCCTACTTCACAGAGTGGTAAGTCACAATCTGGTGCTAACAGTGGGTCTACTGATCGTGAGGCACTTCAGTGTGATTATTGCCACAACACCGATCATACTAGGGACTTTTGCTGGAAGTTACATGCCCCCCCCCCCCGGTGGGCGAGGGGGTGGACACAGTGGTCGTGGTCGTGGTACAGTACGTTCTCAGGCCCAGGCTCAGTCTCAGAGTCAGGTGACTTCAGATCATACTTGTGGTTTTTCTCAGGGGGAGATGCAAGCTCTCAGGCACCTTATGGCTCAAGCTGATTCTTCATCTACCACAGCTTCCTCTTCCACAGCAGCTCCCACTTCATCCTATTTTGCTCACACAGGTATCTCATCAAATGCGTTCACTGCCTCTTCTGCTATCCCTTGGATTATAGATTCTGGTGCTTCAGATCATATGACAGGTTGTTCCTCTGTATTTGACTCGTACTCTACTTGTTCGGGTAAGGATAAAGTCAGAATAGCAGACAGGTCGTTCTCTGCTATCGTAGGGAAAGGTTCCATTCACTATTCTCCCTCTATTTCTCTTTCTCCAGTTCTACATATTCCAAATTTTGCCACTAATCTTTTGTCTGTTAGTAGTATCACTCGTTCTGCAAACTGTTTTGTGACATTTTTTCCTACTCATTGTGTTTTTGAGGAACTGGGCACAGGGAATGTGATTGGCAGTGGTAGAGCACATGGTGGTCTTTATTTCTTGGAATCTGCACCTCAACCATCTTTGTCATGTGGTCTAGCTTTGCAAGCAGATACGAGTTCAGCCTTTTTTTATGTTACATCAGTTGCTCCGTAGATTGGGTCATCCCTCCTTTGGGATTTTAGAAAAACTTTTCCCTAGTTTAGTTAAACATTGTTCTAGGAGTCAGTTTTTTTGTGAAGCCTGTGAGTTTGGTAAACATAAATGTTCTTTTTATGCACCTATTAATAAAAGGAGTGATTCTCCGTTTATGGTTATTCATTCTAATGTTTGGGGCCCTTCCCCTGTTCCATCTCTTAAAGGTTTTCGGTAGTTTGTTACTTTTATTGACTGTTATTCTCGTGCTACTTGGGTGTATTTACTTAAGTCGAAAAGTGAAGTGTTTTCTTGTTTTAAATCTTTTCATTCAATGGTTCGCACTCAGTTTGATATGAGTATTAAAATTCTTAGGAGTGATAATGGCACTAAGTATATAGATAAGAGTTTTCGGGCTTTTTTAGATGAAAATGGTATTCTTTTTCAGACGACTTGTGTTGACACTCCATAACAAAATGGAGTTATTGAACGCAAAAATCGTCATCTAGCTGAGGTAGCTCGCTCACTGTTAGATATTTGTGGGGAGAAGCCATTTTGACTGCAGCATATCTAATTAACCGCATGCCATCCAGTGTTCTTAACTTTATAACTCCCCTTAAGTGTCTTCCTAGCGTTTTTCGTGCCACAACTCTTCCCCCACGTGTTTTTGGTTGCGTGTGTTTTGTTCATGCTCCTCATCCCTCAGGTGGCAAGCTAGGTCCTAAAGCCCATAAATGTGTTTTCATTGGGTACTCTCCTACTCAGAAGGGTTACAAATGTAATGATCCTCATTCTAGGAAATTTTTTGTGTCTATGGATGTTTCCTTTTGAGAAACAGAGTCTTTTTTTTCTCCCTCCACTCCATCTCTTCAGGGGGAGCATAGGCAGGAGGAAGAGATGTTTTATGGTGAGGAGGAGCAACTACTGTATAATCATGGGGAGGGGGAGAAAGAAAAGTCTGGAGAGGAACAAATATCTGCCGAAAGAGCAACTCATGACATAGGTGGTGATGATGAAGAACATATACACCGACTGCAAAGGTCTAACCTCAAGACCTACAGCAGAAAACATGGGAAGTCCTCTTGTGTAATACCACCTTGTCAACCACAGTCTCCTGCTCCAATTCCAGATTCCTCTGCTGACTCATCTAGTAATGACTTTTCTCTCATTGAACCTCCTCCTGATAATTCTGATGATCTTCCTATTGCTCTTCGGAAGATCATGTACTCAACATCCCATCTCCCAATTTGTCTCTTATGATCGTTTATCTCCTTCATACCATGCCTTTGTTTCGTCTCTTTCTTCTATATCTATTCCACAGAATTGGCAGGATGCATTCATGATACCTAAGTGGAAAGGAGCTATGGTAGAGGAGATGACAGCTTTGAAAAAGAATGGCACTTGGTACCTAGTATCACTTCCGGAAGGGAAGAAACCAGTGGGATGTAAATGGATTTTTACTATTAAGCAAAATGCTGATGGTATAGTTGAGCGATACAAGGCGAGACTTGTTGCCAAGGGTTTCACTCAAACATATGGTATTGACTACGAGGAGACATTTGCGCCAGTAGCAAAGATGAACTCTGTGCGAGCTCTACTCTCGTGTTTTGCCAATTTGAATTGGCCTCTCCAACAGTTTGATGTGAAGAATGCATTCCTGCATGGTGAGTTAGAGGAGGAGCTGTATATGGCTATCCCACCTAGTTTTTCTTCATCTCAGACTGAGGGAAAGGTGTGTAGACTGAAAAAGGCTCTTTATGGGTTGAAGCAGTCACCTAGAGCCTGGTTCGGCAGAGTTTTGAAGGCTATGTTGAGATTTGGATACAAACAAAGTCATGCAGATCATACTATGTTCATCAAGAAAGGTATTGGTAAGATTGTTGTCCTTATTGTTTATGTTGATGATATAATAATGACATGCAATGATGTGGATGAGATTAAGGATTTAGGATCACTGCGATACTTTCTTGGAATGGAGGTGGCAAGGTCTGATAGAGGGATTTTTATCTCCCAACGGAAGTATATGCTTGATTTATTGGAAGAAACAGGTATGTTGGGTTGTAGACCTGCAGTCTGCAGATTCTCCTATTGAGGCAAATCATCAGCTTAGTGGAGACTCAGGGGAGCGCACGGATAAGGAGAGATACCAGCGACTGGTTGGTCGACTGATATACTTAGCCCACACGAGACCGGATGTCACTTATGCAGTGGGCGTTGTTAGTCAGTTTATGCATGATCCCCGTACCTCACACTTGGATGCAGTTTATTGTATTTTGAGGTATCTCAAATCAGCTCCAGGAAAAGGAATTCTATTTTCTAATCACGGTCACCTGCGACTGGAGGCATTTACTGATGCTGATTGGGCTGGTTCTGTGGATGATAGGCGCTCTACCTCTGGCTATTGCACTTTTCTTGGGGGGAATTTGGTTACTTGGCGAAGTAAGAAGCAATCAGTAGTTGCCAGGTCAAGCGCGGAAGCAGAGTATAGAGCTATGGCTCATGGTGTTTGTGAGCTCTTGTGGCTCCAAACTTTGTTACGTGATTTGGGAATTTTTGATGATGGTCCTATGAAACTCTACTGCGATAACAAAGCTGCCATAAACATTGCCCACAATCCTGTTCAACGTGACAGAACGAAGCATATAGAGATTGACAGGCACTTCATCAAGGAAAAGTTGAGCGAGGGGTTGATATGTATGTCTTTTGTGCGATCTGAGAATCAATTAGCTGATATTTTCACAAAAGGGCTTGGCAGCAAGAGTTTCCACCCCATTGTGTTCAAGTTGGGCTTGATTGATATCTTCGCACCAACTTGAGGGGGAGTGTTAAGTTGTGGGTGTAAATGTGCAATTAGATTGTATTTGTCTAGTTTTGCAATTAAGTTAGTAGTTTAGGTTCATAGTGTAATTTATCTCTTGTACTCTTGTATAAGTACTTTCGTAATGAGAACAGAACCCTAACTTTTTACCTCTCAACAACTTGTCTAAAATTTACACAAACCCATGATGACATGAGATTGATAAAATTGATTTATTTGGGATTAATTAGTGACATTCAGTACTATCAACCTTCACTCTCTGATTCTGTACTTCTTTCTTTATGAACAAAGGTATGAAATCAAAATGTTGGACGAATAAATAGCCATGCTTGGGCGCATCAGAACAAGTTTTGGATCATGTTTCTAAATAGCATTGTTGAGTTCGAAGTTCCTCTTTTCTGTTTCCTTTATGTCTCAACACATACCAAATTTTTCCCAAATCATGCGATCAGAAACACCACATTAAAATGATTTCTCTCCTTGGCTTCAGCTGAAGGTGAGCTTCAGCTTGTCACAACCCTAAGATACAGGAACGTATGCCCGAATGAAACTCATTCTACAAGATCTAAATTTTGTGACAATTTACAACAAGACCATATTTCCAAAAGTGAAAGATTCAAAACATTACCAGGATCTGTAAAAGAATGCTGGCTGAGAACATAAAAGCCAGCCCAGCAAGTCTGCAAATTTGAATATCGGAGCAGATTTATTCAAATCAGAGGAAGGAAAATAATAGAGAAAACAATAAGGCAAAATTAAGAGATGATTCATGACATACACTGCAGAGGCCAAGAATAGCACCAGCATTCAAGAGTACAACATGCAGGAGCAACAAAAGAAGAAACAGTTAGAACCAAAAATAAGAGAAAATGAATACTGTCATTAGAGTCATTTAATTCAACGATTCATCATGAGCTAAATTCTTTAAAGTATTCTCCATTTTCTAGATGTAAACCAGCTTTTCCTCCAAACAAAATAGCCATCAAGCTAGGTTCTGAAATTCAGCAGATCCAGGGAAATTTAAAATGTGCCAACGAAACTACTCCTGGCAAGCACAAAGGGAAATATTCCCTACCAACAAAATTCATGCATAAATCACAGAAAAAAAATCATGTCCAAAGAGAGTTGGAGGAGAAATTGGAGAGGGTTCAAAGAGGAGGACGGGAGAAGTGGCAATATACTACGAAGTTCCCAATAGTTAAATTTCAAACTTGTCAGTCTAATGATGTGATGTTATTTTGTCAACCTAAGAAGATCATAATGCGGAGAGGAAGACACAGCTCTGCTCTTACAACCAATTAAGGTCCCATACGAAGGCTCCTTTTTAACTAGGACCACAGTTGTCTTCTGAATTTCATTCATAGAAAAGGAAAATAATTGCATAAGATCAGCACAAATCCTCTTGCAGGCAAAAGGAAAAAATCCTTTCTCATGTTTATTCGTTGAAACAGAGGAGGAGATGGAAAAGTACCAACCTAGGAGGCTTGAAAAACGTAAAACGTTGTTGCAGACTTATAGTGGCAGAATACCACCATCAAGTTGATAAAGACGATGAGATATAATATACAGAGTGTTGAAAACAACAGGAATTTGTATATATACACATATATGGAGAAAACATTTCTCTGAATTTGGCTGATAGATGAAAGTTTTCGACAGACCCACGTATCATGATGGCAATGGTGATTTTGCGTTCCAATCTGATGGCAATAACAAAGGCACTAGTGGTGCAGGATAGTTGTGGCATACTCGTGAGTGCTACCTACAGTGGAAAAAGTTTTAAAAAGCAGAAACAGTACTCTAGATGCAATATCAGGGAGCTTCAAAGGTACCAAAGATTTCAAAACTGGTATCATTAACAAGAACAGCTTCTATGGTTGGGCAGATGAACGGGGGACTATATACACAACACAGACATTCCGACAGGTAAAGTTCAAGAATATGGAGGACGCGACACGTAGGGGACACAATTAAAACATACTTATGTATACTATTATATGAATAAAACATTTTTAAAAAAAGGATAATAATAAGGCTCTACCAATAAATTTGTGATACCATATATACCTCACAACATATATCATTGCAGCATTTAAGAAAGTATTTCAACATAAAGGGTACCATCTTTTATGTCTTTATACTCAATAAACAGTCATGACACAAAAAATAGGACTTGCGTAAGTATTAATTAGAGTCTACTAGTTCACTTCACACCCTCAACTTGTTTTTTGAGTGTCCCCAGAGTGTCCGTATCGTTTTTTCGAGCGTCCCAGAGTGTCCAAACGAAAAAAAATTGAGAAAGTTTGGACACTTTTCTCCTTTCCTTTCCTCCTGTTCAAATCACATAACTAGGAATCCACCTCCCATTCCCTCCTTTCTTTCTTCCCTCCAACCTACCGTTCCTACAATGCATAACAAAAGGTAGGAGGTAAAAAAAATATGGGTACCCGATTCTATTCATTGATTGATATTTCGGTAAGTGTGCCAACCTTACACATAAATTAAGTTCAAAATTGAAGCCAGATTCCTTCATTTCTCTCTAATGGTTGCCTAAGAACTCCCAACTAGAACTTCCCAAACAGGCCGAGGTCAAGGAGGAGGGGGGAAGGCATGGACCACCTCTTTATCCAATATGGGTACCCGATTCTATTCATAGGTTGATATTTCGGTAAATGTGCCAACCTTACTTTTTTTTTAACATAAATTAAGTTCAAATTTGAACCCAAAATTCCTTCATTTCTCTCTTATGGTCGCCTTAGAACTCCTAACTAGAACTTCCCCAACAGGCCGAGGTCAAGGAGAAGGGGGGAAGGCATGGGAAGGCATGGGCCACCTCCTTATCCAAAATTAAAAACTATATTCTGAAGAAGCCTTTCATGCTATATATGCAACATGCCCTCGTATTGCCATAAAATGTTGTCACACTATTTTCTAAAAACATTTTATTTGCCATGAAAGTTCTGCAACCTGAATGAAAGCAATACAATTCATCTAAGAGGCTCTACATTTTTTTTTTTTGCATTGTTCCCTTTTCGTGTCTGCAGTAACATGTGTTTGTGTATGTGTATATATCATATAGTATAACCTTACCTTTCAATCATTGGTTGTCTGTAAATTAACTATACAGTATGCACATACGTGAGGTCATATCACGTATGAGTACTAGGCAAACTTCTGTACCCTAAAGTCCAAGCAACTACAACACATGTAACTTGGCATGTCATATTAGGATTTGATGAATCTGTACATTTAGGCTTATGTAACTTGTCTTAACACTAGTTTGTGTGAGATTTGTAGAGAGGGAGAGAGAGATCAAAGGTTTTTCTTATTACAGTAAAAATGGGTCTATACACAGACATATACAGGACCAACAATATACATAACCAAACTACCCCTAGGAATAGAAAACATAACAGATGAACCCTAACTCAACATAACTTAACACTCCCCCTCAAGTTGGTGCAAAGATATCTATCAAGCCCAACTTGAATACAATGGGGTGAAAACTTTTACTACTAAGACCCTTAGTAAATACATCGGTCAATTGGTCTTCGGATCTCACAAAAGGCATGCATATCAAACCGTTGCTCAGCTTCTCCTTGATGAAATGCCTATCAATCTCAATATGCTTTGTTCGATCGTGTTGAACAGGATTATGAGCAATGTTTATGGCAGCCTTATTATCACAGTAGAGCTTCATAGGACCACGATCAGGGAATCCCAAATCACGCAATAAGGTTTGGATCCATAAAAGCTCGCAAACACCATGAGTCATATCTCTGTACTCGGCCTTTGCACTGGATCTAGCTACCACGGACTGTTTCTTACTCCTCCAGGTAATCAAATTCCCTCCAAGAAAGGTGCAATAGCCAGAAGTAGATCGCCAATCATCAACAGAACCAGCTCAGTCTGCATCAGTGAAAGCTTCCAATCTCAAGTGACCATGATTAGAGAACAAAACTCATTTACCTGGGGCAGATTTAAGATACCTCAAGATACGATAAACTGCATCAAGATGACTAGTACGAGGCTCATGCATGAACTGACTCACAACCCCCCACAGCATAGGAAACATCTGGTCTAGTGTGAGATAAGTATATCAGGCGACCCACAAGTCTCTGATATCTCTCCTTTTCTGTAAGCTCCCCCTCATTGCTACCAAGATGATGGTTGGCCTCAATGGGAGAATCAGCTGGCTTACATCCCAACATACCAGTTTCTTCCAAGAGATCAAGGATGTACTTCCTTTGAGAGATAAAAATTCCTTGGTCAGATCTAGCCACCTCCATTCCAAGAAAGTACTTCATAGACCCCAAATCCTTAATCTCAAACTCTTGAGCAAGAAAAGCTTTAAGGCTAACAATCTCATTCACATCATCACCTGTCATGATTATGTCATCCACATAAACAATAAGAATGGCAATCTTACCATTACTTCTCTTGATGAACATAGTATGGTCAGCATGACTCTGCTTGTATCCAAATCTCAACATGGCTTTGAGAAACCTGTCAAACCATGCTCTAGGAGATTGCTTCAAGCCATAGAGTGCCTTCTTCAATCGACACACCTTTCCCTCGGTCTGAGATGAAGAAAAACCCGGTGGAATAACCATGTACACCTCCTCCTCTAATTCGCCATGGAGGAATGCATTCTTCACATCAAACTAGTGAAGAGGCCAATTTAAATTGGCAGCACAAGAGAGTAGAACTCACACAGAGTTCATCTTCGCTACAGGGGCAAACGTCTCATCGTAGTCAATACCATAGGTTTGTGTGAAGCCTTGGCAACAAGTCTTGCCTTGTATCTCTCAACTGTCCCATCAGCTTTGTGTTTCACAGTGACACCCATTTGCATCCCACAGGTTTCTTCCCTTTTAGAAGAGATACTAGCTCCCAAGTGCCATTCTTTTTTAAAGCCGTCATTTCCTCTACCATAGCTCCTTTCCACTTAGGTATCATGAATGCATCCTGCCAATTCTGTGGGATAGATATAGAAGAAAGAGACGAAACAAAAGCACGATGCAAAGGAGATAAACGGTCATAAGAAACAAACTGAGAAATGGGATGTTGAGTGCATGATCTAACTCCCTTTTTAAGAGCAATGGGAGCATTAAGATCATCAACAACAGTAGGGAAAGGATCATTACCAGATGAGTCAACTGAAGAGTCAGGAACTGGAGTAGGTGATGAAGATTGGCAAAGTGGTACCTCACATGTAGGCTTGCCTTTTTTCTTTCGAGAAAGGTCTGCAAATTTGGCCTATCCAGTCTTTCCCAAATATCATGCTCTGCTCTTTCTGCAGGTAAAGGTTCTTTCTCCCCCTCACCATGACAAGGTAAAGGATAAGACCACGACTCAGGAGTATGAAATGTCAACATCTCTTCTTGTCTATCATTCTCCCCCTGAAGAGATGAAGTGGACAGAGGATAAAAGGATTCTGTTTCCCAAAAGGTGACATCCATGGAGACATACATTTTGCGAGAGTGCGGGTCATAGCATTTATAACCCTTCTGAGTGGGAGAATAGCCAAGGAAAATACACTTGCGGGCTTTGGGGTCCAGCTTACTACCTGGGTGCTTAGGAGCATGAACAAAACACACACAACCAAAGACTTTAGGTGGGAGAGATGAGACCCGAGAACAACCTAGGAGAACTTTAATCGGAGTTTGGAACTGAAGAACACTAGATGGCATGCGATTGATAAGAAAAGCTGCAGTAAGGACAGCTTTGCCCCAAAAGTGTTTAGGAACATTCATGGTGAACAACAGAGAGCGGGCTACCTCAGCAAGATGACGATTCTTGCGCTCGGCAACTCCATTTTGTTGTGGAGTGCCAACACAAGAAGTCTGAAAAAGAATACCAGTGTCATTAAGATATGCCCGAAAAGTCCCATCTCTATACTCAGTCCCATTATCACTATGAAGCACTTTAACATTAGCATTAAATTGAGTACGCACCATTTGGTGAAAAGATTTAAAGCACGAAAAAATCTCATTTTTTGCCTTTAGTAAATACACCCAGGTGACACGAGAATAACAGTCAATGAAGGTGACAAACCAGCGATAACCAGACAGAGATGTGACAGGAGAAGGACCCCAAACATCGGAATGAATGACCATAAATGGCGAATCACTTCTTTGATTGACCGGAGCATAAAATGAGCGCTTATGTTTTGCAAGCTCACAAGCTTCACAAAGGAACTGACTCCGAGAACATTGCTTAGTCAAACTAGGGAACATTTTTTCTAGAATTCCAAAGGATGGATGACCCAATCTACGATGCCACTAATGTAACAAGGGAAGAGCTGAACTCGTATCTGTAGCAAGAGGTTGACCACATGACAAAGGTGGACAAACTGGATTAGGTGCAGACTCCAAAAAATAAAGGCCCTCATGAGCTTTACCACTGCCAATCATCCTCCCCGTATCCAGTTCCTGAAAGACACAATGTGTAGGAAAAAATGTTACAGAGCTATTTAAGGATTGGGTAAGACTACTAACGGATAAAAGTTTAGTAGAAAAATTGGGAACATAAAGAACTGAGGAAAGAGAAATGGTTGGAGAACAATGAATAGAACCTTTCCCGGAAATAGCAGATAAAGAACCATCAGCTACTCTAACCTTATCCTTACCAGAACAAGTAGAGTAGGAATCAAAAAAGGACGAACAACTTGTCATATGGTCCGTAGCACTAGAATATATGATCCACGGAAGAGAGCTAGAGGCAGTAGAAGCATGAGCATGTATTTCTTTGTGAGCAAAGAAAGTGGTAGAAGCAGTGGTAGATGGAGTGTCAAGCCTAGCCAATAGGCGCTTGAGAGTTTGTAACTCCCCCTCAGAAAAAAAGGCACCAACTTGAGTAGTTTTGAAAGCCTCCATTGTACCAACAATTTCCGTTTCTAATCACCTTAAACCGACCCCGCAAATGGATCTGGAACGTCGAAATTAGTCAGGAACAAGTCTCGGAGCTCCCAAAAGTGGTCCGGATCAGTCAAAACACCCCCTTGAGCCTTTCTGAACCCTCCAGAGGAGTTTTGGACCCTCCAGATAGCCTTTCTAAACCTTTCCAAGCCGCTGACCCCCTTTTGGACCCCCGCACGACCCTTTTGACTCGCGGAATGAGCCCTTTTCCAGCCGCTTGACCTGTTTGACTGCCGATGAACCCTTTGGCTCGCGGTGAACCCCTCTCTGAACCTTCTGACACGCGGAAGAAACCCTTTGACCACTCCTTGACTGTTTTGACCGACACGTCTGACCTCCTTCAACCTTGACCAGCGCGTGTAGTGCACTCCCGCGAGTGGATCTAACTCGCCGCCACGCGCCCCCTTTCTCCGGCACGTGAGCACTGTTCCGGTGGTCTCCGGCGACCAGCCACCCACCACAGTGATCGCCTCGACGTGAGCAACAAAACCCTGTGCTCAAATATGCTCCCCGACCACTCTAAGTAAGACCGGTGACAAACTCAGGTGATTTTGACCAAAAAAAAGGTCGTACGAAGGTCGTTGGAGCTCGCCGGAGGCTGTACGACACTCGTCGGAGCTCGCCAGAGGCTGCACTACACTCGTGGGAAGTCGTACTGTGTCGTCGGAGGGAGGAAAGTGGTAGTCGACTCTGGTTGTACATTAACAGTGCACAAGCGACCTACCAGAAAGCTCCAGTCGACTGATAAACGCAGATAAAAGCCTCAAACCTCTACGAAGCAAGATCAACCATGGATCTTAGCTCTGATACCATGTGAGATTTGTAGAGAGGGAGAGAGAGATCAAAGGTTTTTCTTATTACAGTAAAAATGGGTCTATACACAGACATATACAGGACCAACAATATACATGACCAAACTACCCGTAGGAATAGAAAACATAACAGATGAACGCTAACTCAACATAACTTAACAGTTTGCATCTTTCGGCCCCAAAAGGAAAATCTCCAAGCCCTGGCCTCCACTTTCACCGCAAATTCAGATCCATTATAGCCTCATTTTCAGGGGAAAAATACAGAAAAACTATACCCTAGCTGCCTAAATAAAGTAAACAGGGATTTTCCAAATTGGTAATTTGCGAGGTAAAACGACAGTTTATGTAACTTTGGATATTTTCTTTTATAACTCAAGGTGTCCTAAGCTGGATATTTTCTTTTAGTACTCAAGGTGTCCTAACCAGCTTACACACACCTCGAATAATCACTAGGGACCCAGTCCCACCATTCACTATCGAGGAGTCCAAACCACCGTTAAGTATCGGGAGTCCAATTAAAGCTAGGACAAAATCTACAATGGACTAGCCCAACAACTCACAAGATAACACATGTGAGATTTGAACCTGAGACCTTAGTTAGAAGGGAGCAAACCTCAATCCCAATCCTTGACAACTGGACCAACCACTTGAGATTGATATTATTATCAGGGGAAATCAAATCATGACTCCTGAACATCAAACCCCAACACCTCAAAGATGGCATTCAACATAATAAGTAGGGAAGTTAAACCAGTTGACCTTCTAATTAAAGACAATCACATTGGTTAATTGGAGAATATTTAACTTTTTATATTCAACTATCCACACATTACCTTGAAGCTAGGGTTGAGGAAAACTAATTTCAATTCATAATCGAGAAAGAACAAACACCGAACTCAATTCATAGTAGCAGACAAGAAGAAAGAATCGTACCTTCGATTGTCATCGCCATTTCTCCTGATTCCAGCAGGCAGACAGGACAATAAATATACTATATGCTACGTATATTTATGTTTTCTACAGCTTATACAAGCATATATGTATATGCGTCTAAGTTCGTGGTAGGGATTTCTGGAAAGGGGAGAAGGGAAATAAAAGGCTCGCTGATGAATGATCACAACGTTCAGATCGAAACAGGAAGGGAGCGACAAAAGCCAGAGGGGAATGGGAAAGCCGATAAGTTTTAAGATGCTCCTACATGGATGAGACACCCTTATACGGAAAATTGGCCAAAAGTAAGTTTGAGGCTTTACAAATTTTTAGTCCAGCCTAATTTATTTTAAGATTTTTAATTTTAAAATTTTTAATACATTGACGTGTAATTTTTTAAGTTTCAAAGACAACATGAAAAAAATACCTTAAGTAGGAGTACAAACGAAAATATTATGAGTACATTTAATTTGCACTCCACACGCACATCAAGCTGATGTGGCAGACAAGGAGAAGCCCATCATTTTAGGTGGGCCACATATTGAGCTTCTCCTTATCTACCACATCACCTTAGTGTGCATGTGGGGTGGAAGTTAAGTGTACCCATATCATTTTTGGGTCACGCATGTGGAGGAGGAATGCTAAATTCTGACCCTGCTCTGTACCGAACTTAATTAGCCTGCATTCTCTGTGTCTCCTCCCATGCGTGGGCCAGACTTACCATAGCTCCTGTTGATTACCATTTCAGACTTGAACTGACCGAACTTAATTGGGTATTCCCCTCTCTTAATTGATTTCCCTCTCTTCAATTTTAAGATCCATTTTTATGAGGTTTAGGCTCTTTGGGGTAAGGTATTTTGGGTTTAGGCACTTGAGGTATCATACGGATTCATGGATTTTAGACGTTTAGGCACTTTTATACGATTTGGGGGGTTTAAGCACTTTTTTTTGGATAATTTGGTTTAAGCACTTTCATTAGGTTTGGGGGTTTAGACACTTTCATTGGATTTTGGGAGTTTAGGCACTTTCATTAGGTTTGGGGGTTTAGACACTTTCATTGGATTTTGGGAGTTTAGGCACTTTCATGAGCTAGCGAAGGCATTTTTTGAATATGGGGTGATTTGTCCTCTTGACATTAAGGAATTAGTTTGTGTCATATAGTAACCCCTATATCATGTCCTTATCGAATGAAGACCCTTTTGTATATGTTCTTTTTTCTTCCTGCAAGCATTCCAACTCTAGTAATTAATGTTAGCATAATACTATAGAAGTAAGCGGAACGATCAAATATTCAAATTTGAAAGAAAATTCATTATTGATAACCCAAGACCATATAGACCATATATATTTGAAAGAAAAATCATTATTGATAACCCAAGACCGTATAGACCATATGTATTTGAAAGAAAAATCATTACCGAACTTAATTAGCCTGCATTCTCTGTGTCTCCTCCCATGCGTGGGCCAGACTTACCATAGCTTCTGTTGATTACCATTTCAGACTTGACTGACCGAACTTAATTGGGTATTCCCCTCTCTTAATTGATTTCCCTCTCTTCAATTTTAAGATTCAATTTTATGAGGTATAGTTCTTTGGGATAAGGTATTTTGGGTTTAGGCACCTGGGTATCATACGGTTTGATGGATTTTAGACGTTTAGGCACTTTTATACGATTTTGGGGGTTTAAACACTTTCATTAGGTTTGGGGGTTTAGACATTTTCATTGGATTTTGGGAGTTTAGGCACTTTTATGAGCTAGCGAAGGCATTTTTGGAATATGGAGTTGTAAAAACCCGTAAATTCAATTCTATTTTTTTTTTTCTAAGTAACGTTTCGTTGAATTTTTTTGTATGGGCGAGTGTGTGTTTTGTACCGGGAGTTTGGTGGAGGATGGAGATACGTGTCATAATGTGGTAACATGGCTTGAGGGTGTTTAGGACGTGTTAGAAATGATTGGGGGGTCAAATTGGTGGTAGCGGAATGAAATCTCAAAAAAAATTCAGGGATACCGGTAGCCCATTTTTCTCACTACCGGTATCCCCCAACCAGAAACATTTTTTTCAGGGATACAGGTATCCCATTTTTTTCACTACCGGTATCTAGTGTATTTTTCTAATTTTTTTTTGTGCGCATCAGCACACTATAAAAAGGGGTCCTTTGGTTCTTTTTCATTCTAAACCCGATTTCTAACCCTAAAATCACCTTTCTACCTTCTCTCTCCACCTCTACCTCAAACCTTGTGATCTTAACCTCAATCCACCTTAAAACTTCAAGATCTACACATTGGATTTGTGATTCTCCTTTGGATTTCGGGATTTGAAGACTTCTCCACCTAGGGTTTCATCTTTCCACCATTTTCAAGCAAAACCTTGAGGTAGGGGACAAATTTCTACTCTCTCTAGTTGTATATTGTTGATTTGTTACACGTACTCTTGTCTTGCTCACCAACTTCTTGTAAATCATGTTTTTCCACCATGAAAGTGGGTTTTGTTCAAGTTTGAGCTTTGATCTATGTTTGGGTTTGTTGAATCCCTCAATTGGATGTTAATTTACTCTCCCTCCATGCTTATTTGTTGATTAGAGCCTAATTTTTTAGCTCAAAACTTCATATATGCACTTGGGTTGAAATACCATACCTTAGAGGTGAAAATCTGCAGTGTTTACTGTTCATATGTTGCCGTCCCACATTTTCCAGCTGCTACCCCTATTATTTTGGTGGTTTTCGGCCACCATTTGATGTCCGTTTGGTCCCCGATCGCACATATCTTCTTGTATTCGACCTATGGCACCTTGATAACTCTCGAATTCACTTTGAAACCTCCACACCATTATTTTGACATGTGATTTTGTTGAACACTTTATTTTATGGGTTGGACACGCACCATTTGAGTTAGTTGACAACTTTTACCAAAAAGGGTGGCGTTTTGAATGAAATGTGATAAAAGTAAATGTTTTGAGCATGATGTAATGAATACTAGGGCCACCTTTCGGTGCGTCCCTGACCATGGGTGTTCGGAGCCCGCGAAATGCGGCAGGGGTGTTCGGAGCCCACAAAATTCGGCAGGGGTATTCGGAGCCCATGAAATCCGGTAAGGGTGCTTGGAGCCCATGAAATCCGGCAAAGGGATTCATTCCCTATTAAAGACAAAATGGAAAATTTTATGAAATGTTGGAAATGAAGTGTTTTATAACTATCTTGGTGTTTTAATGAAAATTTGATATACGGACACGCTTTTGGACACGTTGGCATAAACTTTAGACATTGGGACATTTTTAGACATTGGAGTACCTTGTGATCACTTAAAACTTGTTTTTATCGTCCTATACTATACATTGCTCATCTCATTCAAGTCGTTCCATGTTCCGGTGTTCATATCATCTCTATACACCTAGCGTTAGTATATTGGTTTTCTTACTGGGCTTGTGAGCTCAACCTATCATTTTCAAGTACTCGGCTAGGCACATGAGATGGATGCTTGAAGCGTGAAAGCTTGTAATGGAGATTATTTGATCATGAAGTTATTTTCTCATCTTCACACTAGTATATTTTGGAAGATGATTTTGTAACTTTAATTTCCTCAATCTTTTGACTATTTCAACTTATGTAATAACTTTGAAACTTTCGATATTCATGAATGTGGGTACGGGTACCCTTGGCTAGAATTTTATTAAACTTTGACTTTGGGATTGTATAATTGACTTTGACTTTTCAATGGAGATGTGAATGACTTTTGACTTATCCTATGTGGATATTAATTGTATTTTGGTTATTAAAATTGAGGGCGTGACAGGGGTGATTTGTCCTCTTAGCATTAAGGAATTAGTTTGTGTCATATATTGACCCTTATATCATGTCCTTGTCGAATAAAGACCCTTTTGTATATATTCTTTTTTCTTCCTGCAAGCGTTCCAACTCTAATAATTAATGTTAGCATAATACTATAGAAGTAAGCGAAACGATCAAATATTCAAATTTGAAAGAAAATTCATTATTGATAACCCAAGACCAGGAAACAGGGGTGATGCGCAGCCCTATGTTGCACATCGTGCTGTGCGGACCCATTTCGGCGCCGCGCCGGTACCGTTCTGACGATCGGAGACGTCCACCGCGTAGAGCTCGTCGAGTACTATAAGTGTACCAAAAATCAACTCAATCCGATATCGTTAAGTGCCTCATCGGAACACAAATATGTTGAAAAAAATGGTTTCAATGGTTTTCATTTAATGTTTCAAGACATGTATGTTCCAATTGCTTTCAACTTATTTGTGTTCCGATGAGGTACTTAACGATATCCGATCGACTTGATTTTTGGTACATTTGTAGTACTTGACGAGCTCTACACGGTGGACGTCTCCGATCGTCGAAACAGTCCCAGAACGGCGCCGAAATGGACCGCACAGCACGCTACACAACACCTCCCCCGGTTCCCCAAGACCATATATATTTGAAACAAAAATTATTATTGATAACCCAAGACCATGTATATATAGCCCCTATTTATTTGTTGAATAGTGAGACCAATCGACATAATCATTACTATACTTAATGATACTAAAACACTTTGAAATGCCCAACGAATATTTTTGTCACCCTTAGGAAAAAAAGAAGACCGGCTCCTATTAACACGGGAATGGGAAGTGGTCACAAAACGATAAATTACATTTTTTTTGTCTTTTCTTTTCTTTTCTTTTTTGTTTTTGTTTTTGTTTCAAATGTTCATTTACTATATCAATGAGCTCTTTTGATTTATGAAAAAAGTTTGAAATTTTCTTCAAAAAAATGTGATGTTTTTTAACTTATCGTTTTGTAAGACAGACTCATTTTGAGACGAAGGGAGTAACATTTTTTGTTTTGTTTCAATTTTTTATTAGTTTCAGTTTTCATCATTTCCTTGTTAATTATTTTTCATTATTTTCCATTTCTTTTCACAATTCCAAATAGAGCCTTTAACATTAGTATCGCCAAAGTTGAATAATGGACCAGATCCTCTCACCTCAAGTCGGGTGATTAAGCATAGCTTCATCAAAATCGTATGCCCACCAGAATGGTCCGGTTCAATTAGGCTAGTCAGCACCAAAACTGGGTCTGACTGGTATGGCCAAGTAATAGCTGGAAGGCAATTTGATCACATGAACATAACCGCCGCGATCAGTACATCACGTGTAACTTCATCTGAAGCGGCTATTCCACGTGTCGTGCACATGAGTAGTTGGAGGGCCAGTCAAATGCCTTTATATAACACACAATCTTATAACATAAAAAGGTACATCATTCTTAGCAACACTAAGAGTTATACATTTAACCTACTCCGTCAAACGCTCAATTCTACTTGGTGTTTTTGTTTGCAACACTTCTTGTTGTTGTTCTGCTAGAATTGTTGGGGCTATTCTTGTCAGCTCATACTGTGAAGTTGGAGATGGATATTCATCCTCAATCCCAGTTATTCCAACCATCTCTTCGTAGTAGCCTAACGCAAGGTAAATACAACACAATACATATGAACAATAACATGTTTCAACTATTTGTAAGAGAATTTCAACTATCTGTTTTCACGAGCTTCGATCTAATGAATTTCATGAGCTTAGAGGTCCTGAATTTGTCTGGATTTCAAAACACTACATAGAACAACTTATTGTGTTTTTGAAGCTTATAGTTCCTGACTAATATCCATTAGCCAAACCACGAGCTTAGAATTCATGAAATTCACAAGCTACAAGCTCGAGAATTCTAAATACTAGTTGTTTGTGTACCCAAAGCTCGTGAAATTCAAGAGGTTATATTAAGAGTTTCATAACACAATAGAACAAACTACAGCTCGTGATTTTTACTGGGTTTGAGCTTGTGAAATTCATGAGCTACGCGCTCGTGAATTTTGTTAGCTTCAATCTCATGAAATTCACGAGCTCGAACAAATAACAAGAAATCAAATATTGTTGTGTATAGTACTTGAGTTCATGAAAAAAGTCGACAATATTACATCGGCTACCAGGGTTTAAATGGGCAATGTCTGTTGGTGTATTAGATTGGCGACATTTGTTACCACTCTCGTTTGGAAAGATATTAGGCCTAGGGGTGAACAAAGAAACCGAGAGAACCGAACCGGATCGGAAAATCAGTTAGAATCGACTTTTTTTCTCGGTTTTTCAGAAACCGGCTCGGTTCCCAGTTCGTGATAATTTGAAATTTCAGAAACCGGTTCGGTTCCCGGTTCAGGGGTTTTTTTCGGCGAACTGAACCGATACACAAGTATACCTTTAAAAAATGTAAGGAGTGGGGATCGAACCCCTACCCTCACGCGTGGAGAGTAAGTGCCTTGCCAGCTTTGCTGACCGCTACTTTGTGTTTGCAAAGGGAAACAATTAAATTTTATTACTTCATTACGATTACTACGATATATATCTACTTAACCCAAGTCTTCTCAGACTTTTTACCCCAACTCAGCCTTAAACAACTCGAGAGAGAGAGGCGACGGCAGGACATCGAGATGGCACTCGCGATCCAAGCGACGCCGCCAATCGACGCCGACGTGCATCATCGTCAATGGAGTCGCCAACGTGCATCATCTTCATCGATTGAAATACGTATGTTTCGATTTTTGTAGATTTGTTCCAAGATGTTTTCTCTCTCTCTCTCTCTCTCTCTCTCTCTCTCTCTCTTTCTTTGTGTAGATTTGGACCAAGATATTCACATATATGCATTTGTATATGCATGTTGTATACTGTAGACTGTAACTATGTGTATATGTGCATTAAATGTATGTATTTATACTGTAGATCTGGTGTGTATATGTATATTTGTATGTTTTTGTTTTTTCCTGAACAGATCTATATGGTCTCTCCCCATGAACCGAACTGACTTCCGAACCGGGACGAACCGAACCGACCTCTACACAACCGATTTCGGTTCTGTTGTATCTCCAAATCGGTTTTTCCCGGTTCACTCCAAAACGCCGGAGAACCGGACCGAACCGAACCAGTTACAACCCTAATTAGGCCATGTCAATGGTTATGGTAGCTAAGGACGGGAAGAGTAGGTTGGATAGGAAATTGGGTTGCTTCCTTCTCTGAGTTTTTTTTTTTGTCGTTAGGCTAGAGTGCGTTGTGCACTGAGCTTCAAAAACAATATCGGGTTATCATCCGCCCTGCCTAAAACATGTTGCCCCAATTTTGTGGGTCCAACGTTGATGTGGCCCGCCACGGGATTGTCATACCCTCATTTTTACAAAACATAAATAAAAGAATTTCAAACAATAAATAAGTCAAATAATAAAGATTTCCATAAATCCTTCCAAAGAGGTTTCCATAAAATAATGTACATCCTTTGCCCATTGGCTATCAAATGTTCGGGCACCTTTGCCTCAAAGGTAAATCAAGTAATATCCCATAAGTTAGTACAAATCCAATGTAAAAAATAATGAAAGATTAGAGTTACATTATCATCTTCCCAAAAAGTAATGCATAGTAGATGAATAAAATAACTCCAAGTCATGTATGCTCGTCATCCAAGTCATGCACTCCAAACCATGCACGATCAAAACTGGGTACCTGAAAAATGATAGGGTGAGCACACATGCTCGTAGGAGAACTATTCTACTAACGCTAGGTGTATAAATGTGATACATGCCATGGGACCATGATATGTCAAATGGATGTACCTATGTAAGTGTTTACATATAAAATTAACAAATCCAATAATTAATTGACACATAATCAAGAATGCCAAACGTTGGCAAATATACGTCAATGAAGATACACTGGATTATTGGTATAGAGATGGATTAATACGATGTCGTATTAGTATTCATATTTGAAAAGTCGTTATTGGCAGTTACAAGTCAAACTGATATAATAAATTGACTTCGAAGCCTTGATTTCAACTGTTAAATGCATGAACTCCACGTGTAAACGTATAAAACAAGGTAGTTGACAGTTAAGACACGTGGAGTACATCATGCAAGACAATTATTTCCTTAACGTGCAATCATTTGAGTGATTTAAACAACCATGCAAATTTAAATTAAAACTTCTAAAGGAAGTTTAGAGGAATTCAAATTCAGACGTAGTGGGGGAAGAAACTGCCAATTCGAAGTGTAAAGATAGAGTTCGAAGCAAGACAAGTTTAAATTCTTTGAGCGGGAAGTTCAAGTCACAAGCAGTTCCTATAAATAAAAGATATTGAAGAAAGAAAAGCCCCCGGACAAATCTTCAACAAACAGGAATCAAACAAATGATGCTTGGTTTGTCCATTGGCAAAGTAGAATTAGGATTTCGACTTAGTTCGAAGTAGATTATGAAGTAGATTTCGGTTGTTCTTGCAACAATCAATTGTTCGAAATTCTTGTTACCTTGTATTTGAAATTGAAGGCAATTTCGAAGTAAGTTTACCTTTGATTTATTAATCGAAGTATCTTGTTTCTTTGTTGTTCTTTGATTTCCTAAGTATATTGGTTTGCATTTCTTCACTTTGAAGGAAAAATCCTCTTAATTGAGGTAATTGAACCAATAAAACACAATTGCCTGATTAGATTTGGTTTTCCAAAGTTAATCTGAGGGAGGAGATTTAAAACTCTCTCTGGTACGCTCGCACACAATTATTTTCCATTGCAAAGAAGTAAAAGAACCAAACAGTAAGTAACGGTGACCAAATTATTAGGGAAATGATTTGAAAGCATCAAAGTACCTAAATGATTTGCCAAGTATCCATTTAATTTCACCCAACTACCCAAGTGTTTCACACAAGTCTAGAATCAAGTTCATATATCGAATTTCGCCAAAACACAATGGATATTTCAAAAATCTCACTTCACACTTCTTTCATTGAAGAAAATCATCATTTCATTAACACTAGGGATTTAATCCCTCTGCCGGATTCCATAGGCTCCGCATGCCTCTGCGGGATTCTATAGGCTCTGCGTGTCTCTACCAGATCCCATGGGCTCCGCATGCCCCTGCCGGATTTCATAGGCTCTGCGTGCCTTTATAAAAATCTTACCAAGTGATGACATTATTTTAAAACATCTCCTTTCCCCAAACATTTCATTTAATTTTTATAACAAGCCCATTTTCTCCAAGTTCATTTCACCATTGCACATCTTTCGATACAAAGGGTTACGCACACACCCACACACACTTTCTAAAAATCAACAAACATTCATGTAACATAAGATGGCATATTTATTTATAAAAACTTAGTCCTCGAGTCAAAACATGGGTGAAAATGATGCCAAAGGTCGAATATATGAAGGAATGAGCAATCGGGACCAAACAGACATCAAAGGGGGGCCGACAACCACCCCAAAGACATGGGCAGCTGTTGGACATTATTGGGATAGTAGTAAATGAACAGTAACTGTGCAGATTTTCACCTCTAAGGTGTGGAATTTCAACCCAATCACAAATGAGATAGTTTAGGCTCAAAATAGAGATGCTAAGCAACAATTAAACATGGAGGGAGGTCAATTTCACTCCCAATTTCATCAAACAACAAGTAATTTCATAGATCAAGGAATCTAAGTTGGGAAAACCCACATAAATGGAAAAAACATGATTCTCAATGAAATTGAAGGCTAGAACAAGATATGTACAATAAATCACAAGCATACAACTAGAGAGAGTAGACATTGTTCCCCTACCTCAAGGTTTTGCTTGAAAATGGTGGAAAATGAAACCCTAGGTGGAGAAAACCCCAAATCTCGAAATGTGAGCTTCCGGTGCGAATCCAAGGTGATCCAAGCTCCACACGGCGCGTAGAACGTGAAAATAGCCTTCGTTCTTGAAGTAGTTGAGTGAGGAGGGAGAGATTTGAGGTTGGTGGAGCAAAAATAGTGGAGAGGGAGGAGAGAGGGGGCCAGTCGGGTGGAGAGGGAGGAGAGAGTGTTATGTTTTGATTTTTTGACAAACTTCCTCCATACACTTCTAACATAATCCCCTAATTACACCTCACACCCAAATGTCACTTGTGTATATAAAATATGACCCCCATCTCATTAATATCAATCCCACACTTAGTCAATTAACATTTTTCAACATTCCTCACAAAACCCCAACTTTTATTTTAAAAAAGTAATTAGATTTTCCGGGTCTTTACAGGGATAGTTGGCAGGTTATTGGGACCATAGCATTATTATTGTTATTTTTTCGTAACACAGGTGTCACTGGTTGAACTTGCAATTTTTCCAATCTAGTACGTACTTTCGTCACATTTTTCCTTTTATAGCATCTCCAACCAATCTTCAAACCTCAAAAAATGAAGAATGGAAGAGGCATATTAAGGAGAGATTTTGTAATTTGCACCCTATTTTTCTCAAAAAGTTGTGTTTTTTGGAGGGACTCGTCCTCCTTTTTGTCACACCCATTCTTCAAATTTACTTTGGCTCTTCAAATATAAAGAACCAAAGTTATTTGAAGAACCAAACCTCTAAAAATGAGCCAAAAAATACAACTTTTAAGAAAAAAGTATAAATTATAGTAAAAAATTTCTTTAATATGTCACATCCATTCTTCATTTTGGATGGGTTTTGATGGGTTGGAGATAGGGATGACAATTTCACCAAAAATCGATGGATACCCGAACTAAAGTGACCTATTGGGGCGGTTTTTTAAATTTTTTTCCTACCCATGGGGCGGGTTTGGTTTCCAAACATGATACTCGACGAGTTTGAATTTGGGTTTGGTCTTAGCAAGTATTCGGCCAAACCCAACCCAAATCCAAACCCAACCCGAATCCAAACCAATCCATATATATATTATTTACATGTAATTTTAATTTTTCAATTCATATAATATTACTTTTAATGTGGGTTAAACACATTAATAAAAATTTATCATTTAGTTATTTCCTTTGATTATGTTGGAATTTAGATTTTTAACGGTAAAATCTTATAGCATGTTTTTTTTTATAATTTAATAAATAATATTTTTTCTTCATATATTCATTAATGGAATGAATATTAATGCGAGTTTGGTGCGGTTCGGATAAAATTCAAATCCATATGATTTTGATTTGATGTACTAAAAATCATACCCGTTGAATAACGGTTTGAATTTGGGTATAAATAAATACTTTGAATTTGAATATGATAATTGTAAAACCCGGACCAAATTGATTCAAATTGATTCATTGCCATCTCTAGTTGGAGATGCTGCTAATTGTGCCCCTTTCCGTTCCCCAAGACCCTGTGTTGTAAGTTGTAACCCGAAGTTAGCCTTGTACTGAAGTTCGAAGCCCTGATCCGGGAAAGAGAGAGAGAGAGAGAGAGAGAGAGAGAGAGAGAGAGAGGTTTTGTGTGTTGTGCCAATGAGCTGAGTTTGGGAAACTTGTTGGATCGTTTCATAATACTTGAGGCCTGCGATGCGCCCGATCGGGCTCTGCACTGCTGTCCGGCGAGCGGTTGTGATCGGAAACGGCGTTGCTGGCGCAGAGAACCAGTGCATTGGTTTGGTCCGAGCTCTTGGCCTCTCTCACCGGCTAACAATATACGTGAGTGTCTGTTTAACTCGATTGGTTCGATTGCTACTTGATGATTCATTAGTCACTTATTTTACGAGCACCAATTATTGTGCTTCAAAGGTATGCCCTAAAAAATAAATCATAACCTGGTTTAATTCTGTTTGTCAAATTAATTTTTACGTGAAAGAGGCAATTCCAATTTAGACGTACACACTGTTTGTTTTGGGCGGAAAATGTTTTCTGGAAAATAGTTTTTTTTAAATAATTTGTTTTATGGTGTTTGATTGTGCCATAAAATTGTTTTCCAGAAAGCATTTTCTTATGTTTGGTTGACGATAACAAATCAGAAATCACAAAGCCCCAATTCGATCAAACTCAAACTAAAAATTGTAATTTCTAAAGCCCCAAAAAACAGTTTTTTCAAAAAAATCAAGACATGTCATTCTCTCACAATAAATCACATAAAAATCGTGAAAAACCAGTTTATTCTAAAAACACCCTTAGCGGTACACCCCCTCAATCAAACTCAAACCAAAATATTAAACCCCATAAATTGATAGATGTCTGAATTAAAAAAAACACCAATTTGTTAATGCATGACTGCCCTTTATCCTAATCGTGTAATTATTGTGTGATGGCATTAAAGAAACTCTTTTTTGATTCAAACGTAGGGCATGAGGTAGAGAGAGGACCGCGAAGCTCACCTCCAACTGCAATAAGGTGGTAGTTGGTTGAAAATCTTGATTTTTTGTCTGATTTGATTTCTGAAGCTCACCTCCAACTGTTTAGCACGATCCTATATTCGGATTCAAGTCATATTTGTACATGTACACATATATATATACATTGTATGCACACACACACGCACACACAGCGCGCGCGCGCGCGCGCGCGCACACACACACACAGAGATCTGTACAAATCTTTTTTGAAGCATCATGGAGGTCGAGAGGGTCGGGAGTAGTCAAGAGGCCTCTCGGAAAATGATTTCCGGCTCAAAATACTGGAAATCATGTTCCGGTTGATTGGGTTGGTTTTTCTGTTGACTAAAGAAAATGTTTTCCATTGACTTTTGTTTTCTGTGCTACCAAACAACAAAAAATATTTTAGTTCCCGTTTTGAGGATTTGCGATTTGTGATGACTTCTCATCCAAACCCTTAAACTGCTGACTCCATTCCCACCTCATAGATCCCGACACAAACACACACACACACACACACACACAGAAATCTTCTAGTCAGGGATCCCTGACTTTGCTTAAAGTCAGGACGTCACCTTTCCCGATTGAATTTTGATGATCCGAACAGTCCAATGTGTTTAAAATGTGTTTTTAAGGGTCCCCGCGAGGAATCTTGAAAAAAATTGACCGGGAAGGGCTTGATCCGAGCAGCTTTTGATAAAAACTGCATATGTATAGTTTTATCAAAAACTGCTCGGATCAAGCCCTTCTCGGACATTTTTTTTTTTTTAATAATTCATCGCGGGAACCCTTAAAAACACATTGGACGGTTTGGATCATCAAAATTCAATCGGGAAAGGTGAGGTCCTGACTTTAAGCAGAGTCAGGGATCCCTGACTAGAAGCCCTCCCTATAGATATATATATATATATACACCAAACTTCACCTCCAAACTCCCGGATTTTTTTAAAATCCGGACCTCCACCTTCCCAATTTTTTTTTGAAAATCCGAACCGTTAGATGTGTTTAAAAGGTGTTTTCAAGGTCCAACGCGAAGATTTGGCAAAAAAAAAAAACCCGGAAGGGCTTGATCAAAGCAGTTTTTCATAAAAACGCTATAGCGGATCGTCGAAATTTGGTCCGGAAAGTGAAGTCCAGACGGTAGGTCCGCATTTAGTGGTTTGGATAGGAAGGGGACTCTATATATATATATATATTGGACAGTTCCCTTCCCATCAAAACCCTTAAATTGCGGACTCCGTTTGCACCTCATAGATACCGATCAAATTTTCATGATCTGAACTGTCCAATGTGGTTAAGAGGTGTTTTTAAGGGTCTATGCAAGAAATCAACCAAAAAAAATGCCGGGAAGGGCTTTATCTGAGCAGTTTTTCATAAAATTGTACATATATAGTTTTTATGAAAAATTACTGCTTTTATGAAAAACTGCTCGGATGAAGCCCTTCCCGGTATTTTTTTTTTTGTTGATGTCCCAGAGGGACCCTTAAAAACACCTTTTGAACACATTGGATGGTTCGGATCATCGAAATTCGATCGGGATCTATGAGGCGCAAACGGAGTCCGCATTTTAAGGGTTTGGATAGGAAGTTTTTCCTATATGCGTGTGTGTGTAATACTGTGTATTACCAGCTCCGGTAATTATGCTGTCGAAGAATGTGAATGGTACTCTTTGCCACATCGTATTATCACTTTGGTAATTCATGCTAGCTCTAATTTGCTAGCTCTATTATGACTCTTAGGTTTCAGGGGAGTACTCTTTTGTCAACATATATGAGCTTGAGATATGATGACCCCAGAACACTTTTCCTTTGCCTAGGGCAGTTGTTATCATATCATAAATGCATTTCTGAAAAATTACTCGCACACAAAGCAGTAGTGGAGGTTGATGTCTAAAGTGCTGGTTATATACATCTTGCCTCAATGCCTGAGGACTTGTAGTGGGTAGCATCTTATGGTATTTTTGAGAACGCAATTTAGTACGTAGTGTTCTAGTTTTCATGTTGTGGAGTCTATGGAAACGTATTTGTTGCCTGGTCTAAGTAAGGCATACTGATAATCACATTTAATGCCAAGGGAATTGTATTGAACAGCTTTCAACTCAATTCACAGAGTGCATAGAGCTGTGGAGATTAGACAATATATCTATCCACTTTCAAAAGTTCATTTAAGCATCAAATGCATGCTGTCATTGCTGAAGGTGCAAGAACACCAAATCAGGAATTCGCGATCTATGCAAGATTGTTCATTGCTTCAAGCCCATACCCTATTTGTCGTACTGTTTCTGCAGTCCTAGACTCAAGGCAAGGTGAAGGTGGGCGATTAGGTGCACTTGACCTTCGATATTCAACTACCTCTTAACTATAAAATTCAATTGAAATGAGACGTGACTTGTATTAAGTAAAGGTTTGAGGATCAGTTTTCCTTGGTTAACAAATTACGGATGTAAGGTTTGATTATGTGGACCTAGTTTGGTTCGTAGAGGTTTTTTTTACTAATAGTGGCAGACAATTGGTGTTAGATGGACTCTTCTATTACCGTCAGGATATGACAAGCATTAGGGGACCGAGTTGCATTTGGTTTTGGAAAAAATTGATGAGATGGTTCAAGAAGCATATAGATTTTACACATATCTGTTTATGATGATTATGTCCCTAAATTTTGGTTTTATTGTACATGAGTGTTTACATCATTGTTACTCATTGTTCCACAGCGTGTAACTAGGCCACGAGAAGGAATCAATAAATGGCTTCATTGGTTTCCGGTTTCTGTTCACAAAAAGTTAGACTATGTCCTAAAGGTAATATGTGGTAACCTGCGATTCTCTAGTATCAAAGCGACTAGGGTGATTGCCCTTCCAGGCGAGGAAAAAGGTAGCCCAGGTAGCTATTCCAGCTTTAAGTTATGTATCCCCAGTATTTTGACAATACTTAATATGATTGCTGTCCTACTGAACATGATGTGCTGATCTTACATTTGCTCGTATGAATTATTAAAGGAAACTTGGAAGAGGAGTGACTGATACCTTTTCCTGCTTCAAATTCAGGTAACGACGGTGTATCAAATATTTTAGAAGCGGATGCAAAGCAGATTGCAACAATGGCTCATGAAACATTTGATAAGTATGTTTTTTATTCGTCTTCTTTTAATTCATATTTCAAGTTTGGTAGGATATCTGAATGTAATTCTGAAAAACTTTCTGATGACATGGCTTCCGATAGAATTTCCTTCTTCCTAAGACACCAAATGTCAGAAAAAAGAGAACATGACTGAAGCCATTAACTAGAAATCTACTCCTATATGGTTCGGATCCCTGCATCAGAAATCCCAGTCCTTTGCCGTATTTTGGGCTTTCCCTCTTCTTGTCAAATACGTGGCACTTTACAAGCTTAGAATCTGGCCCACTTCGGACTCCATTATCCTATTCCGAAAAACCTTTTGCACAAATGACAAATTTTTATTCATTTTATGTGGAACAGTTCATTTCTTCATGGATTTTCTTCAGAATTTTTTCTACTATATAGAAGATTCCTAAGTTGTGGGTGTATCCTTTTATTTTAAAATTCTCTATTATTGTCTTCCAACATATGCTCTAAACCTGGTTTCACGTGATTAAGATTCTCATCTTATTCAATTAGGGATGGACCATTATTAGTGGTTGCATCTGGCTGGGACACCATCTCTACTGCAACTTCAATTAAACGGCTAGCTCCAGAAAAAGTTTTTGCTGTTCAGGTTCGAGAGGAGATGTTATTATTTGGAAGTATGACTGTTGGAATTTGAATATAATAAAACTGGCTAATGTTAAATATGGTTGTATGTGCCATTTCATTTCACAGATGGTGTTATTTGGATCAGCTATGTTCTTTTTTTTTTAGATGCTTGTCGTTTTTGAATTCCTTCTTGAGCATTTGAGGCGCCGATCTCATGAAGGACTTCACTTTAGGTTATGAAACCTACTAACATTTCTTGATTTTATATTGAAGAATATGCATTATGCATGTTATAGGTAGGGCAAACTTCATTTTTCCCCCTTATGGTAAGGCTAGCCTATGTGCGGATTATCTCCTTCACGTTTATTACAACTACCTAACCCCTATAGTTTGTGGACTGAAGTGCACAGCTAAGTTCTCTGTTACAGGAGGTTGTGAAATTACCTTGACACCGTTGTCTTCTTCATCCCCTTTGTACATACAAATAGTTTTGTGCATACAACCCAAACCGAACCAAAGTCTCTCTCTCTCTCTCTCTCTCTCTCTCTCTCTATATATATATATATATATATATATATATATATACATACATACTTTTTTCCACTTCTCTGCCGCTCCCCCACCAAAATGTAATGTCCCCATTTGAGCACAAATGCCACAAACCCATTAGGCCGTCACACTGTCACACATAATTTTAAGCCATTTGCGTTTGGAATGTCTACAGTTTAAACAATCAGATTGGAAAGTACCTTTTATTTTCTATGCACAAAATATAACCCAAATTAGATGAGAATGAACCTTGCCTTGCCCCCTATTGCAACAATTTAATTGGCCCTGAGTTAGTTTGAAAATGTAGCTTGTTTGTTCCTTCCTAACAAAAAAATAGAATAAAGTGACTACTTTGTTAGTAATTTTGCAGTAGTAAAAAATAAGAAAATAATCTATATGGGATCGTTATTGCAGTTGATTCAGTTCTTTTATTGTGACTAAAAATCAAAATAGTCGAATGAGCTATTATAATTCTGTGTTCTTAAGAATGAATTCATTTGAAGTATCTTATATTCTAAAAATTTTCCCATCATATTTTGGTTGGTCTACAAAAATATGGGTCGTGCGAGGATACCCTATTAGTTTTAAATTTTCTAATCTTTTAAGATTAATTTTCTGTTTATAATTTTATTCCAAAAATATATAGAGGGCCCCAAATTGGTGTTGCGCTTTGGGTCTGTTAGAATATGTTAGAATAGTTATGTGCGTTTGCAATTTCAGAATTTATAGACATGGGCCGTAGGGTTGCCCATGGTTCATCTTGTGGGTCAAGTTATTTGTTTGGTTTATTTATTGTGAGTCATTTTTAGTAGCAAATAAATTTGGAAGTCTAAAGAATTGTTTGTTTCTTTTAGGAAGATTTTTTTTTGTATTATTTGTTTACTTTTTGGTTTTGGAAGTCTTCTAGGATATATAAAGTGATATGATGCCGTTAATTTGATAGAGTTGAGTTCACAGAAAATTTATGTATCTTTGAAGCTTTCTTTTGAGTTGTGTAATGCAATTCTAACCCTAGGTGTGATGCCTTTGAGAATCTAGATGTGATGCCTAATTCTAGGAGTGATTCCTAGACCTATCTTGTTCTCTTTTTTTTTTCCTGCATAAAACAGGAGTGTTACTGTTCCCGGATTGCTGGTCGCAGCCGATAACAGCCCTGTTTAAGTCCTATTTCTCTCATTTTGTTGCGCTTTAACCCTATATGCTTCCATTCGACATCAAAACCCTCAACCTTCCTTATTGTCCTACATCACCTTTGCTTCAGATACAACACCCCAGATCACAGCTAAATCGTTTCAATCTAGTGATTACTCCTCGCCATGATTATTACCCATTAACTCCTCAAGGGCAGGTGCAGATTCCTTGGTTTCTTCGAAGGTGGATAACTCCACGTGAACCTCCTGATAGACATGTGGTATGTGTCTCAGCCAGAAAATATATTTGTATTGTTGTTGTCACTCCTTTAAAAAAGCTAGGTTGTAAGTAGGAGTCAGCTGCCGCTTACATTTAGGTGTTGCAAGTATGGAACTAACTTACTGCTCTTGGAAATTGAAATTCAGGTCCTGACATTGGGAGCTCTCCATCAGGCTGACTCTACTGCTCTACAGCTTGCCTCTTGTGCTTGGCGTGATGAGTTGGCTAATTTGAT
Source organism: Vaccinium vitis-idaea (assembly GCA_963854785.1). NCBI lineage: Eukaryota > Viridiplantae > Streptophyta > Magnoliopsida > Ericales > Ericaceae > Vaccinium > Vaccinium vitis-idaea. The sequence continues at coordinate 21,177,418 of OY978218.1, read as the reverse complement.
TAAACCCCTGCTCGTGGTTAACATTGGAGGTCCTACAAGTAATTCACAACATTTAAAACTTCAATGGTTCATATAAAATGTCTATGAGAACGATGATGTTGGAACTCCATGCTTCCTGCTGTTAAAAAATAGGCGCTTAATATGTTGGAGAAATATACTTATCCCAGTCTATAGATTGCCTTATTAGATATTATATTTCTAGTAAAGAAACTCCCATTCTCCGTCTGGATTCTTGCCGCCCAAAATATGCCTAAAGTTGATCAGACTTTTGGGTTTTGCATTTGAGATCAGTCATTTAAACTTTAGGTCTCCGTGACCTCATCTTTCATGTATTAGTTCATAACATAGTTGTAAAAAACTCACCTAGGCGAGAGGCGCGGCGAGGAGCAATCCCTTCGCCTTGTATAACGCCAGGCGAGGCGACATTATTAAGGCGCAACCTAGGCGCAAGAATCGACGAGGCGCAAAAATGCGCGCTTCTTTGAAATTCGATCGCAGCCCTAGGATTATGTTGTCTAGGTTAAAATTATACTACCTTTTGCCGTCAATCTCAAATGAAACAAAAGAACATCTCATCGTTTTTCTCTCATGGCTGCACATAATTCTCCCCTCTCATTCAATAGATCATCACTTCTTCGATTGATCTCGAGAACTTCAGTATATCATCATCATTAACAGTCAAAATCTCCTCCTCATCGCGATCATCTCACAATCGCCTCTCATCAACACTCCACATCTCTCATCTCTCTCGTTATTCTCACCTCTCCTATTTTTTTTAATAAGTTTTTAGAATGAGCTTTATTTTCAGAAATAGCTTTATATACAAAAACAAGTTCGTTTTTTTAATGTTTACAGAGAACTTTGAAAAAGAAAAGGTTTTCTGGGACTTTCAATGAATGTATTAGACTATTCGCTAATGTAAATTAAACTTGCTTTCTGAAACTCATTGGCTTAGTGTTTATTATTTGAAGTATTAGTGTATGCTATTTTTCCTATTTTGTTCTGCATAGGTGCTTCTCGCTTGAAAAAGGCTCGCGCCTTGCCTTGCGCTTCTCGCCTAGGCCCCAATAGGTCTTTGCGCCTCGGTGCGCCTCTCACCCTTGACAACTATGGCTCATAACTTTATAAGTTAATTGATATGAGTTTATATGCATGTATCAGTATTCAAATCTTCTTTATTGTTGCCACTTGGCCCTCTATGGTCATAGAATTGCAGTACTTGATGTCGAATGATTCTAAAATTTTGATGGAATTCTAATTTTTTCTTGAATAAAAAATCATGCTATAGAAAGACCAGAAAGCCTTAAATAAGACTTTGGTCCTAATATGAAATTGCTTAAAATTCATACGGGATCCCAACTACAATTTGTCCAAGTATATTTTAATGGTCCTACTAAAGATCTATTAGTGTGACGACAGATCCATGCTTATCAGTAAACAACATGCTATTTTCAATTTTGTGGCTAGAACTGGTTCCTCTATTAATTCATATCTCACTGATGCAAACATTGTATTTACATGCAACAGTTGTTTCTTTATAAGATCACATATAAGTATCTACTCATTCACTTTTTTTCTTGTTTTCGTAAGTGATTTCATATTCATGTCTTTGTTACAGGCCATTGTCAATACAATGTGGACCTTGCAAAGCAGTTGACAACCTCCCTGCAGAAAGTGCTTTGGAGTTGCGGAAGCGTCAGAATATCTTTCTCCCGTAGAACTCCAGAGAAGGTGTTCATACTTTTAGATTCTTTTATCTTTAAAGAACTTGGTGGTGGTTATTTGGGAGAAAGCAAAAGAAATAGGGTGTTAATTAACCGTAATACACATGCATTCATCAATTCTATCTATAGAGGGAGAGCACCATTTGGCGTGGACTCCTTTTGAGGTTTCACATTTTTCATCTAAAAAATACCCCTAATAGAGCGAGTACATGTTTGACAATATGGGGCCAAGTACTTAAATAGTTTGGCACAACTGCACCCATGTTCTGTGAGCAAAAAACTGCACCCATGTTATTCTTTCCATAACTGCTTTGGTTTTTTATTTTTTATTTTTGCTCGGCCCCATAACTGCTTCAGTTAACCACACACTTTGAACCCAAAACCAAAACAAGAACCAAAATTGGTTTGTTCAGGGGAAAAAAAAAAAGAGCTCAATGCAATGTCCATTTCCTCCGGCCCTCTAACTGCACAACTTTGGCATTCTTTTCCTCTTCCGCTAACGGATAGTCTAGGCCCATTCAATAACAAGCCCATTCAAAGCATCACCACCCAGAAGATCATCGCAACAATCGGGTGAAGAGAAGTCGGATGTGAAGTTGGCGGGGGGTTTTGTAGAAAGGGATAGTTCCCGGTGGCCAACTTTTGGAACATTCTTGAATTGCACACGCATCGCGTGTGCCATTACTCCTAGTGTTTATAGTGTATGAGTACAATAAGATCAAACTACCCTCACTCACTAATACTATCTCGTTACACTCACTAATACTCTCTGGCCCAGTTTTCCAAAAGATTTTAGCACCCAGATGCTAAAATCATGATATTTCAAATCAATAAATGAAGTGGTTCCGTGTATCGTTTTTTGATTTTTTTCGCACCAAATTAAAGTACTCCTTGTGTACTTTAGTTTGGTGCAAAAAAAATTGAAAAAAGATATACGGAACCACTTTATTTTTTGATTTGAAAAATCACGATTTTAGCACCTGGGTGCTAAAATCTTTTGGAAAACTGGGCCGATCACAATGTCCTAGCTAGTTACACAATAACTCTAAGTGTGACTTGTTAATGGTTTAGTTGACATGTCAACTAATTTGTGCCTGTAGACACAAAGGGAATAGTTATCACCCCATCTACGAATTTCTCTCGAACAAGATGACAGTTGGGAATAGTTATCACCCCATCTACGAATTTCTCTCGAACAAGATGACAGTTGATTTCATTATGCTTAGCCCTCTCATGAAAAAATTGGATGTGATGTAATGTGGATTGCTGGTTGATTATCATAGGAGTACATTAAAGCCTTCTGCATTTTTGGTCAATTTTTTTTGAACAGATTCATAGGCAACTACACAATCAAACCAATCTCCTTAAGAAAAGGGCGCACCCTCGCAATCTCACATGTAGTGTGAGCCATGGCTCTATATTTTACCTCTGCACTAGACCGAGCAACCACAGTCCGTTTCTTACGTTGTCAGACGAGGGTTATGAAGGTCAGGTAGTGTTTCGTCAGGTTGCATGATTGTTAGAGGTGGGTTATGAAGGTCAATGTACCAGTCGCCATAGATTGTTGTCAGAGGTAGTGGTTAGGGTGGTGGGCTAGGGTTAGGGCTAGGATTAGGCTCTGATACCATGTTATTAGGCAGAAGTAATTAGGGTGTTGGTCAAACCTAATAAGCATATGTCATCATATTTGTATTTTTAGTGTGCGATGTAATAAGATCAAACTACCGTCAGTCACTACTACATAAAAATATATCTCTTAACAGTGGTCATTGTTTGTCAATGCTGTGAATTGTGATCAACAGGTATCCAGTATCATAGTAAAGGAATTCAGTAACCACCATAAAGTTCACATTTGGGACTGGAAAGGTACTTTGCATTCTTATTGTCATTCGAATGAATTTGGCAGAGCATATGTTGCAGAATTTGCAAGTTCATAAAATGTTTGTGTAGTTAATACCAAGTTAGGTAGAATCATACGAGTCACGATACATTGTACTATTTAGATTTGATATGCTAGCGATTTCAACGCTAGGTATGAATCGGGTGAATAATAGAATCGGACCGCATTTCACCATCAATTCATTTCAAGCAACTTCCAAATGTGTCCGGGTTGGATCGCATCTTTCGGACTGGAACTCAAAATATGAATTTTGTGCTCTTTCCCAGTTTTCGACCAGATAAGGGTTGCATTGTTATTTTTTGAAAGTTTATGAAAGGGTTGTGGAGATATACGATGTGTTTGATCAAAAATTTGAAAGAGATTTGATGTTGACCCTATTTCAAAACCGCATTGATTATATTTTGAAAGAGATATGATGGACCTATTCCAAAATCTCATTCGTAACCCTATATATTTATATATTGGCTTTTGTCTATATCTTGGTTTGGTAGAAGAGAGCATACATGGGTTTGATCGAACAACAAGAAAGCTTGAATCCACCTCTTGATCGATCGTTCTTCTTCTTCGACATGTTCTTCTTTTGGTATGCTTCGACAGTTATTCTTAACTCAAGTGGGTATTTGCGCATTCTCGATATTCTTAGTTCTTAACTATTTTATTTTTGAACTGTCTCCTTTGACACAAGTATGGATATATACTTGTACATGAAGTTGGTTCCTTGGATATTACTTATTAAGCATATGAAGGTTTTGTTTATTTATTTCTTTGTCCTTGTATAATCAACAAGGCAATATAGAATCACTAGGGATTGCCCGTGCCTAAAGGCACGGCGCGACGTAATTTGACCTCAACTTTATTAACTACCATTTACCGCGAATAGCGAATAACTCAGTAATTGCTCCATGCTTGAAGGAATGAAGTAACACATGTTGAGCACAATTAAATTGAAATACCCTTTCCTACCTGACCAACCCAACTTTTTCCAGAAAATCTTTGTTGTTAAAAAAAGAAAGAAAAGGAATCAAATAGGAACAACTAATCAACTTAAAGTAATTGAATCCAAGAAAGTACATCAATTCACAACAACCAATACATTATTTTTAATAATGCATAAAGACACTTCACACCATAATACAGTCCAGTCAAGCCACATTAAACCACTGAATTCCACCCCTGCAAGTTCCATAAGTGAATTTGAAAACCAAAAAGAAGCCAAGCTATTAGCATTCAATTCATCAAATGACGTTTTGAGCAACATAAAAGGGAAAACTGAATATAATCAACTTCACCATCCAACTATCAACTAAACCAAAGAAAATAAAAGCATTTGATCAACCATATCCCAGGCAATTACAGTATTAAATCAACAACCTCAAGACAATTGATCGATTACAAATGCTAGAGGAGATGAAAGATAGAATAAAAAAGGGAGGGGCCATCTGGGTGAGAACAAACAAAGTGATGCATTCCAAACTTCAGTAAAGAAGTACTGAGTTGTTGATGGATTTAAACTGCCAAGAAATCGAGCAATATCTTGTACCCTCCTAGTCCATCAGTCACCTTGAGCTTTTACATAAAAAGAAGTTTGTGACTACTACTTTATGTGGCCCTGTACCTTATGTGGCACGGACACTTTGTGGGAATCCACTTGCCGGTGTTGGCAATTTTCGGACACCGACACTGTTCAGACACGTGTCCGATCCTCAAATCCCAAGTGTCCTATTTTTTCTCTACATTTTTGGTGTGGACACTTCGAGGGCACCCTAAAAATGCTCCGGACACTTGGGATACTCGCAAGACACGTCGGGGTTGTAAGATGAAATAATTAAGACTCTTGTTAAAGCTTAGAAAAGTCTTCTCTCTTTGTGTGACTATTGATTATAAAGACACATGGATGTGAGATAAATACGATTTTAGGTATATGGGTGTTACATATTTAGAATTAGAGCCTTGTGTCATCCAATTTTTTAAAATTTGCATATCGGAGTGCCGGTGTCATAACCGTGTTGGTGCTACATAGCCTGCACCGGTGATCACCAGAATATTTCAAACTGCCATAACTACTATTCCAGGCCATCCATATAATCCTGGTAATTGAAGTTATTATCCCTCATTGCCTCCACCTATTTCACACACCCCATAGATGAAAATTTATATCCCAGGCAATAGGATATTGTACATGAGATTTACATCATTTTCACTTCTATATGCTAATGGCTAAACCAACATCATCATTTTCACAAAAAGCTAAACCTAAATGCATGTCACTTCTATATGCTAATGGCCAAAGCACTCAATTTCAGGTTGGACCACATTATGCAATCTACTGCAGAAGGCAATGTTTGAAATGTGGAATAAACAGCTTTTAAGTGAGCAATTTTAAGTGCCATTGAAAAGACTTGAAATGAAACATTTGGCTAAACATGAAAGATGTCTCTATCTACATGCTTAAGGAGGTTATTTACCTTTCCAAATTCTAAAAAAGGCTTCAAGGAAGAAAAAATTGCAGCAGCCCATTCGGTGTTGTTGTGTCACCAAGACACCAACTCAATCTTCTCTTTTCTTCCATTTCACTTTTGGTCCCCCTCATTGCCTACAACAAAAGAGGTATAGAGGATGTGAATAAGACCAGAAGAAACCACACTAAAGAATTTGAATTCAAAAGAATTTGCTGAAGTAAGCTTTCCGAGCTCGGGACGACATAGCAGGAATGAAATTGGCAGCGGCCCATAGAGCTTTTTGAAACTCACAAACTACACGTAAAAAAAGTATCAGTAGATCCAAATCCAAAACTGAGTCTCCTTTCAAAACTTTGGGTATTCAAGTAGTGAAAGAAGAACCACTCGTGAGAGAACTGCTATTATAACAGGGACTTCTCAAAACTCAACCCTTCTTTATCCTATAATCTTAAGAAATAACAAAGCAGTGGTTTTCTTTGCCACTTTGTGCATATGCTTCTCCATAATGAGTGAGTGGCAACTATTTATCAAGATTAGGGATTTGGGGGGGGGGGGGGGGGGCTTCGGCAGACAGATTAAACTGCTCATACCGAAACACACCAGTGAGTTTTGGTCAATTTGTTAACATAAGTTAACCAATGTGGATAGTTTCAAAAACTGGAAAGCTGATATTTAAATGATTTCCCACATAGGGAAACAAACAACTAAATATACAAAAAAGAGTGCCTTGATATGGAATAAAACCTTGTGTTTTGCGAAGAATAGCTCAACGATTGCTGCCATTTGAATCACCCAACTCTCCTCCCCCACCAATACGGTCCCTTCAAAGATCTAACATCGACCATTATGATGTTCAACCAACCAAAAAAAAAAAAAACAGCCAAAATTATTGAAATGACATACTAAAGTGAAATTAGTGAACAAAGTTATGCGACCCAACACACAAAAAATATATAATTCCTTTCTCTACCTTCAAATTATTAACAAATTCACCGTATTAACAAAGGCACTAACTAACACTAATATTTTCAGGGAAGAAAAAAAAAAAGATAGGAAAGAGTACTTAACCCACAAATAGCTCTGTATGAAATCTGATTGCAGAGGTGAGAAAAGAACCGATAGCTCTGTATGAAATCTGATTCCAACATCTTCATCCCTTCTTAGGCATTTCATTGAACACCTTCTCTTCATCTAACAACATGCTGCCACAAATAAAGATAGGAAAGAGTACATTAACCCACAAATAGCTCTGTATGAAATCTGATTGCAGAGGTGAGAAAAGAACCAATACAATGGCTTGAAATATGATTCCAACATCTTCATCCCTTCTTAGGCATTTCATCGAACACCTTCTCTTCATCTAACAACAGGCTGCCACAAAAACTTTAAATTAATAGGTTTCAAATTAGGTTCAAATAAGGGATTCAAGTATGGTGCTCCACGCCAATAGGGCAGAAAATAAGAGCCGATGGGGCTGCGGCGTAAGGGACGGAAGATAGCCTTGGCGGTCGACAACGGAGAGACGTCGTCATCTAGTACAGTTAACTATGAACCCCAACATATCAAATGTATGGAAAAAGTTGTGACGGAAAAAAAGAAATGGAAAATAAATTGATTCGTACCAGAAAAAGGATAAAGCGAGTGATTTATCTTCGGAAGAAGAAGCGTTTACAGTGAGAAGACGATCTATCCGCTTGGCAACAGTCTCTCTTGTTTTGTTATTCTTCCTCTGGTTTTGTCTTCTGGTTTGAGAGAAAGGGTTTGGGTTTTGAATTTTGAAAACATCGATTGACGTGTAGTTTCCAAGGGAGAGAAGGACCCCTGGCTCTGGCAGAAATGTCGTCTGTTTGACATTGAAGTTGTGAGGTATTTACGGAGTTGCCACTCTAAAGTTAGTTTGTGAGAGGGATATTTTTGGGCCGTTAGATTTGAAGGAATGGATGGTTGAGATTGGCAACAAAGAGAATATTTTATTGAAAACAAATGTTGTTTTGTTATATAGATAGATCATGCTGACGTGGACCCACATCTCTTGCAATAGAAGAAAGTGTCTTGCCTATTAGACCATGTGTCATAGAAAAGAAATCTCAACACTGATTTAAGCTTAAAATTTCAAATTTTGCAATGTATCTTTATTGCATAAATGCATGGATATATTTTTGATATTTAGACAGAATTATGATTCTCGATTCGCTTCAGGATTTGGAGAAGGGCCGATCCGATTCTTGATTCAATCCAAGATTTGACAACCTTGCTTCATGTTCCTTAGGTCCAAATCCTCACATGGGGCATCTCGCTTGGGCCGATGCTTTCGTAATCACAGCTGATTCAGTTAGCATGCTGAGTGAGGCTTGTAGTACTGGGTATGGTTGAACTGTTTTTTATCGTCAATGGTTTTTTTTTATAATTTTAATCATAAAATTTGATCTGTGTAACAATTTTATGATGCAGGAAGCCTGTTTATGTCATTGGAGCAGAGCGATGTACATGGAAGTTTGCGGACTTCCACAAATCTCTGCAGGAACGAGGAGCTACGCGACCATTCACTGGTAAAGAAGATGTGAGTTATTGGCTTTCTGAGGCTATATTAGTATATTATGGATAAAAAATGTCTTGTATAACTTGCTTGAGCTTCTTGTTTGACCACATCTTGACCTATCAGGCTGTTGAATATAACATTGTGTCTTGCGGTAAGAAACCTTTCTAGTTTTCTTCTGTTTTTGGCTTGTTCATGTCTTGATCAAGTTACTGCCGTAATCTAGCTTTATTTTTTGAAACATAGTTTCCAAAATAAGGTGGTCGAGAAGAATAAAAAATGAAAAGGTGAAGAGCGATGTTGAGTAACCATGAGAACTCACCGAAAAGGGAGCCAAGGAGATGACGATTGGGATCATGGCTCCTACATACCTGCAGTCCCTATTGAACTTTTCTGTGGGACTTAACACACCAAAGCGGTAGGGGTTGTTTCAAACTCTTGGTAAGCCGAGTAAGCCCACATGGTCTGGTGCAAATGCTGGCTCTGAAGTCATAATTTACAATCACGTCTACTTGTGCATAGGGTTAGCCAAGGAATTGACAATGGGGTTCCCGGCTCCTACTTCTACCCAACACCTTATTTTAGCCCAAGCTGACATATGATGCGGGAGAAGATTGTTATATAAGTTTGCTCAATACCCTTGTATCCCATCAAGGGCCCAAATTCACTAGTTAGCTTGGAGCACAGTGAACCCATATGGTCGTGTGGGCGGGTCAGCTTGATTCCATAAATAGCAACAGTATAAAATCATCTAAAAGGGCTAGCCAAGCAGTTGGCAATTGGGATTATTGCTCCTACTTAACATATCCAAAATCCTCTGTACAAACTATGTATGTGAGAACAAAATCATATGGGATCATTACAGATGTGCAATGCTAGCAATTTATGTCTCATTCATAATCCACTTTTGGGAGGAAATCAGTCTTGTATATAGAGTTAATTCAATCCGTCATTTTTTTTTTTTTTGAATAGTTACTTTTATTAATGAACAAAACCAAGAAAATCAAGGGGATAAGCCTTGAAATTCCAATATGCAATCACCAAAACAAGGCAAACCCTAAACAAACAGAAGCAACACTGACTCAATCCAAAAGGAAATCAAACAACAGCCAAAAAGAAAAGCCTAATGTTGAAGCACATACAAGTGAATACCCCAATCTTTATGCCAAGAGATCACACAAGCTCTGACCTCCTCCACCACTCTATGCACCAACACAGCAGAATCTACACCAATACGCTGAAAAGTCCTACAATTCCTCTCCTTCCATATGTAGTAAATAGAGGCAGCAAGGCAGCCTATAAATGGAATGCCTCAGGAGCTCTACTCCTAAGGCTAAGAGCCATCCAAGCAGTCTGTAATAACACCTCAAGCACACAAGCTGTTTTTAGTTGAGAGCCTTTCAAGTATTGGCATCCATTGAATAAATCTAGGGACTTGCTTCCTATGCCAGACCATGCCATACCAGTCCACCACAGGAGCTCTACTCCTAAGATTCATCCAAGCAGATTTAGAAGTGCAAGTCCCTTTTGGATTTACATCCAAATGAGCCATCCAAACTTGTGATATATATTGGCATACTTCTGTTTTTACTGTGTTTTAAAGTGTTGGACTAAGAGGTTCCTTTCCAATTCCTGTTATTTAAGAATCTGTTTTCGAGGTGTCATTGGACTTGTTTGTCCTCTTTCTCCCTCTCTACACTATTCCTTATTTGGCTAAACCTTTGATTTGTCATGTGCCACTATAGATAGACATCTTGAAAAATAGTTGCCAAAAGGCATTTGGAATGATTGTTAATTGCTTGGCTTTGAAAGTTCTCATATTTCTGCAATTTAACTCGTGATGAATTACATATGTGTCAAGTGACAAAAGTTTCACCCCATAACCATCTGTATACCGTAAAAAATCGAGTCTTTCTGTAGTTATTGTGTACTGCAATTAGAATTTGCTTCACAACTTGTGCAGCTGATGGGGTAAAAAGATTCCTCTTTACTAATGTGTGGTTTGGTTGTCCAGATATCTGAAAGATGGAGCTATCCTTCACTGAATGACACAGCAGACGCAGCTCGCCGTGTGGTTGAAGCACTTGCAGAGCATGGATGGACATTGCAGCCGTAATGGGCTTATAATTGTAGGCCTGTAGACACAAATTTTGAACCGTAAAAGATTTTGGATCACGATTCGAAACTCGTATCCCATATATCCATTGTTCAAGTGAACAATGTTGATTATTTGTTTGTAGGCTCCTATTTCGGATTTGGAAATCCAAATCGTTAATTACATACCATAAAAGTAAAACCTCCGATTAATGAAGAATAAAACAACAGATCAAATATAAGAGAAAATAAGAGTATAAATTTATTTTATTGATTTGGGTTTGAAACCCTGGGTTTACATTAACAGTAATTTAAAGAATATGTTACATTTAGGGGATTGGAACCCTTTACCTAGCACTTCTCGAAGCTTACTGTGATTGATCTTCGAAGTTTGTAGAACCTTGCTGGTTGAAGAACATGAGTTGCTTGAGCGAGGTGTATGCCTTGCTTTTGTATGCTTGCCTTTCTGTTGTGCTTTCCGTATACGTATAATTTCTACGTTGAGAGGAGAGAGCTTGAGAGGTAGAGGTAGCGCCTCTTCCTTTGATGATGGACCTCTTATTTATAGAGTGCTCCAAACACCATATGTTTGGGCCATCAAGGTTAATTCGAATTTGAATTGCCGTTAGAGATGAGATCAGGATAGTAGCTCCTATCTCACTCCTCTATTCAATTTCAAAAGGTGGTTTCATTGGCATCCACCTTGGAATATTCTTCTGCTCCTTCAGAAGTAATTTTTGGGGCCTACGTCTTATTTGACTTAAGACTACGTTGACCCATATGTAATTTTGTTGGGCCCAACATATTTGTTGATTTGCGAGCTCAACATAACTTAATATTCTCGCGAGTTCAACATGTTCATTGATTCGCAGGCCCAACACATTCGCTGATTTGTGGGTTCGTTGGGCCAACATAACTTGATATTCCGCAGGCTCAACATAAATTTGTTGATTTGCGGGCTTATTAGGTTGTCCAAATTTGGTTGAAATTTATGTGCCAACAAATGCCCCTCGTGAGTCGCGCAAGTAAGATTTTATTGTGCGAGTCACGATCTCTTGGCACATCTATGAAACCTTTCATACTTTCCTTTATTCCCTTTTGGCTGTTTTATTTATTTATTTACGTAGTATTTTTTTTGAGACCAAAGGAGCGGGATAAATTAAAAAAACGATTTTGTTGCATGAAACAGCACGTGACTCTAGCCATTACATATTTACACTTGAAAACTGAGGTCCATTGAAAGCAGCAAGGGACACCCACAATGTAGTAGTACTACTTTTCTAGTGCATACAGCTTCTTTTTTTTTTTTATATATATATAACTCTGTCTTCCAATCAGAATTTTTTATGAAACTCCAATTCTTATTAGGAGTTATTGTTTCTGTTGGATAAAGATTGTCCCCTTGGAGTCTTTGTTTGAAAAGGACTCTCATTTTTATTGTCATTAAGAGTCCCATCCTTTTACAAATCAAAAAATAAGGATTTCTACGGACTCCTCATAGCTGCAGACTTCTCTCTTTCTCTTTATAGGAGTCTAAGAAGAGTTTGAAAAGGACTTTTTTTTTTACGTAATGACTCCTCCTTTATAAACTTGTATTTGCTGCATCATTTAGCACAAATTCTGCACAGTTTCAGCAAATATTTTTGTTCGGGTAAGATGCTCTTTTGTTAAAATTAAAGTCTCTTGTCTTTCCTGCAACTTTGCTTCAGCTTTCTTCTTTTTGATGTTACAGCAATCCTGCTATACTTTTACAGATTTCCTATTTCGGTAAGTTATACTTCTTTCTTTGAAAGTCCTCTTTTCCACTTTTTGAAACTTTTATTGTAGCAGCTGTCCCATATCACTTTCTGCTGATGACTGAAAAGGACCCAAAAGCCACTTTTTTTAGTTGCAGCAGTTTCCTGTTTTGCTCCTTTTCTGAGCCAAAATTCAAATCCTACTTTTTCCTTTTCCATAGCTGTTGTAACAGCAGCCCTTTTAATGGGCAAAATCCCAGCAGATAGGATTTTCCCCTTTTCCCGCTGAAAATTAACACTGTAAGTAGTAACCATGGGTTAATACTATCCCACAATTGATTTACTGAGGCAAGGACAGCAGGGATTTACCCTCACCAATTATATTCTCAAGGCAAAGACATCAGAAATTGCTCGAAAGAAGAGAACTCAGTCCAGAAAAACAGAATCATAAACCCATCACATGTCTCTCTCTCTTTTTCTTTTTCTTCCTTCTTAAAAAAGAAAAGCATCAGTAGGCACCACAAGTTTCTGAGTCCTAGCAAAATTTAGGCACGTTCAGCCTTCTTTCCTCGTGTGGACTCCGAAAGTTACAACAACTGTAATTATCTGTTGGAGTTATCATCATCTTTTTCTTTTGATAACTGCTGTAAAAAAAAAAAATTCCTTGTGGGAGTCTTCAAACACTATGCTTGTTAAGAGTCCTAGCTCTTATGGAAATTAAGCCTTTGCACATACATAAACCACCTCTTGCAAAAATTTGTATTAGGACAGGATTATGAGCAATCCAAATCCTAACCACACGAGGACTTTAATAATTTATGCTTAAGAGCATGAAAAAAACAAACTCTCCCAATTGAACTATATTTTTTGGTGTTCAACTGAAGAGTAGTTAATCTCGGTGAGCCCCTTTTTTTCCTTGCCTCTTTTTTCACCAAGCACAACATGTATGTGGATGTCCCATATGCCCAGTATCACCCCAATTATTTATTTTTCAATTTTTTTTCAAAGATGCAGCAGGCTCACCTCTTTTAATGCTGGAACTTTAAACTACTTTTTTTTTTTTTGGGGGGGGGGGGGAAACATTTGATATCCACCCCTTTTCATGCAATTTAATGCTATGTCCGGAACTTCATCACTTTTCAAAGTTCCAACTTTATGTAGCAATGGACCCTACAGAGTATTTTGCAGTCTCTCCCTTTTTTATATTAAAAGAGGCTGAATCTTTCACAATTGAAGAAAGCACTGGTCTTTTTCATTCTATAGGACCTCTTTTGACGCACCTCCTTTTTGCTGAGCCTTTTTTGTTTAGGGCTTATTTGCGTGATCAAATTGCTGGCTACTTTACACCCTTTTAGGTAACAACTCCGTTGCTACTCAATTTAATTTGCCCATATTTTCTTGATCATAACTTCATGAGCTTTTATTTTTTCCTTGGAATTTGTACTTCATAAATGTTGGTTCAGACCCCTCTTTTTTTTTTTTTTTTTTGGCTCTGACACCTTTCGAGGAATCTTTGTCATTTTTGGCTTTAGTCTTTTGTGAGGGACTTCTGTCAGATTCGAATTCAAACCTACTTTGGACTCTTCTCCAATCCCTTCGTCGTAGAAGATTTTGTCAATTGAACTTCAAATTTTCTAACAGGCACTCTTTTTCGTCTTTGTTAAGGCCTTTAAGAGGTTTGGTCATGTTATTGAGTTTGAATACTCCGCTGGCTTGTTTTCCTTCAAAGGATTGTGTGGAAGAGTCCTTGAAAAGGTTCAATTTTGTTTTTAAATAAGACACTGTTGAGAAGGATTCTTTTCCTCTCTTTGTCTCTCCGCTTATGAGGTTTCTTTTCCTTGGCCTTATCTTCCTGTGGCGAAGATTCTGTCAAGGGAGATTTCTTCATTTGTTTTCAGAGGCTCTTAGGGGATTGGCTTTTCCCCTTGGCTTTGGCTTCTTCAAAAGCAAGCTTGTGTCAACCCTTTTCCTTTGGTTTGAAGTGGCGTCTGGCAGTTGTTTTATCACACAGACTCTTGTTAAAAACCAAACCAAAACTGCATTATGTGTCGGGGCTCTCGAGGGTTTTAATCTTCGTTTGTCCTTTTGGGGAGTTCCCTGAAAGGCTTTTGAGGGTTCTCTCCCTTATTTGTCTTTTTTTGTGAGCATCTTCATGGGGCTCTCGAGGGTTTTAATCTTCGTTTGTCCTTGAACTTGCTGAAAGACTCTTGGGGGATTTGCCCTTTCCAGAAGCATCTTTATTTTAGTTCATGGGTCATACAAATTGGATTGAACCCCCCCTTTTCTTTCCCTTTTCAGTGACAGGGACCTTTCTTCGAAGACACTTGAGCACCTTCGCTGTGATCACCGGGATGCTCTAGATAAATCCGGTCCCAAGATTGCAAGACATAAGTCCATTTATGATAATTTGACTTTGGCAGAGAAATCTCCATACATTCCCCTCCACACAGAGGACATGGCCTACCATGGAATTCGAAAATGCTGCGAGATAAATAGCAAGGGATATCCCATGGATCGGAGCTCATCCCATATTTCCTTGCTTCGTCCCTTTTTCTGAGAATGAATTTGATAACGGGATTCCTGGCAATTTTAATCTCCTTCTCAAGAGAATGAAAAACGAGAGCGTTGATTGGGATGCCTCTTTTAATATTCGAGCCACTCCCACGCATCTTCAAGACCCAATATGGCTTTTCTGGTTACGCGATGTGCTTTCTAGCTTCCCTTCTATGTTAAAAAAAGCTGGCATTTATTATGCTATTTATGTCTCCCAGTTCTCATATACGAGGAACATAAATGTGTTCAAGGCTTTCCTTGAACGTTGGTCGCCGGATACAAATACTTTCCATGCATCATACGGGGAACTTGGCTTTTCCCTTTGGGACCTCCATCGCATTAGTGGCCTCCCTATTTTGGGCGAATTCTATGAAGAGTATGCACCCACCAATGACATTCTTTATTCCAACAAGATTTCCTCTACATGTCGCGCTCTCTTTGGCATTTATGCCAATAACAACTCCAAGAAGTTAGGCCATTGGACTTTTTATTTTGTGGAGCCAAATGAGGATTCCAACGGAGGCAGAATATTTCTAATGATGTGTATCTTGCTGGTTTTCTTGCTAGCTGGCTTAGTGGTTTTGTGCTCCCTCATTCTTCCAACTCAAATGAAGTGCGTCCTTCAACCTTTGTGGTGACAAGCAAAATGGCAAGGGGCTCAATATTTAGTTTGGCAGTGCCTGTTCTTACCTGCCTCTATCAATGCTTTAATAGAGTGGTTGTTTCTTCCCATCCTGGGAAGTATGTTATTCATGGTCCTTTCCAATATTTCTTTGGATGGATTTCTCTTTATTTTCAAAAGACTTATTCTCGTGGGAGTGGGAGTCCCTCGGATTTTGGAGAGAGATTTTTTCCATATCTCGGGCTTATTGGTAATCAGGCAACAGGTGATTTCTATTTGAATAAGTCACCCTATGCACAAACACTTTTTGTCTACACAGATAACTACTATCCAAGAGCTCTTACCTCCGAAGACGAGCCAAAAGGAAGGATCAAGGATGATGACAATCTTTCCCCTTTCCTACTCAGCTATTTAGTGTGCCTCAGGC
This sequence comes from Vaccinium vitis-idaea, assembly GCA_963854785.1. Classification (NCBI taxonomy): domain Eukaryota; kingdom Viridiplantae; phylum Streptophyta; class Magnoliopsida; order Ericales; family Ericaceae; genus Vaccinium; species Vaccinium vitis-idaea. The sequence continues at coordinate 21,161,367 of OY978218.1, read as the reverse complement.
CTGGGATCTTGACTTTTAAGTTTGGCTCTTTATTTCTCAGCGAGCCCTATGCTCCAAATTGATGTATCTTGTCGTGCAGCTTTGTCATCTGATCCTCCATTATTTTACTATCAATGGTGCGAAATGATGCGTCGAAGGACGAATGTTGTTATTGAGCTTCCATCACCCCAATTTCGTGCACGGGTAACCAAGCCCTATGCTCATTGGTGGATAGCTTCCTGTTTTGTCATCCTTCAATTTTCTCCGGATTTGAAAAGAAAGCAACCCAATCCTCAGTCTAAGACTCCAAAGAAGAAGACCAAGAAGCCGACTATTCTTGACAGTCCTTACTCCCCGCCTAGACACAGCACTTTACCTTCAGGATGTTCTTCTAACAAATCCACGAATTCTTCTTCTCTTATGTCTCTTCCAACGAGACCTTGTCCTGACACAACAACAAAGCCTTCTCCAAGGAGATATCCTCGACAATATCTTCTCAATATTTTGGAGACGAGGTGTCACAATTTCTGTGGGAAACTCATTCGTTTTGAATTTGAAGATCCTAAAACCATTCCTTCTCCATTGGAGATAACATTTCCTAAGAGTTCCTCCCCTTTGGAGCAATTTAGAGCTTATATTGATTCTCTCTTGAAGGAGAAGACTCCATTTTTGAAGGCAAAGATGCACAAGCTGTTGTAGACAAGTTTGAGAATGGACATGAGTTGCTTGTCTTGGGGCGCGTTAAGGCAAAGAGCATAGGGACTCCTAGTCACTCTCCGCCTTCTGTATCCAATTATTCCCGAGAGGAGTCGGAAAATGATGTGATCGAAGTTGAGGACGAAGATGATGACCTATATGACTATACACCCTTGTCCAATTGTTCTCCTAAGAGTACTTTCAAGTGTACAACACCTCATTTTACAACATCACTTCTCTTTAATCCGTAACACTATTTTCTTACTTTTGTTTTTTTTTCTTTCAGGTCAATCCCCCGGTCATTCCATAATGTCGCTAACACCTAGCGGATCACCCAAACATGATGGTATAATCTTTGTTTGCGCATTCTATTTCTTGCTATCAACATATTTTACCATGTCTTATTCTCCTCTCTTATTTTTAGGATTGTCACCTTCAAAATTTGCCACATCGCCTTCTGCCATGGTTACCTTTAAAGGTATGCAAAAGTCTCTCTTAAGGCGAAAGAAATTTAAAACTTGGCCTTGCATTAATTCCTTCTTCTTTTTTTATTATTTTAGACCATGTTTCTTCCACCAACTCAAGGCAAGCTGCTTCTTCCAACTCATTGCCTTCATCAACTCCACAAATCCAGAATCCCGGTAGAGTCTTTAATGAATTCATTCATCTTGCAGATGTCCATTCCATTTTTTTACTGACCAGATTTTGTTTTATCTCCTTTTTTTTTATAGGAGAAGTTCTTTTGATGACTTGGTAGATCTTGTTGAACTTGAGGGGTTAATTGCTAGAATTGAGAAACCACCTACTTAATCTGACCCTATCTCCTCCAACCAAGCTGCCGGCCATATTCAAAGAGGCCTCCTTCTCTCCCTCCAATCATCTACCATAAGCATTGATGATATTATTTCTTGAACCAACGGCGTTATTTCCATTTTGAAGGGCTTTAGAGTGGACCTTAGTCCTCTCTATGAGAAAGTGAAGACTTTGGTCAAATGCTCCGCTTTATGGGCCAAAGTGGCAGATACTTCTAGTGGAGATGCTCCTCTTGGAGAGCTTGAAGCACAATACGAGGAGAAGCAAGCCAAACTTGAAGAGATGACCAGTTCTTATGGCAAAATGTCTTCTTTGGTCTCCAAGCTTACAAAACGTATCACCAGCCTTGAAGAAGAAGTTATTTGCACAAGAGAGCAACTCAAAAAGCTCGAATCTGAATTGTCTTCATGCAAGGCTAAGCAATCTTCTTGTCAGAATGACTTAATCAAGTGTTCCGAGAAGATTTCCAATTTTGAGAAGGACCTCGAGGCTGCCAAGGATGCTGTTGAACAGCGCAAAAAGAAGGGCACACATTATGATGCTGTGAAAGAAGCACTTGATGCTGCTAAAGCTTCATTGATGAATTGAACTTTCTCCCTATAGCTTTTTTTTTTTTTTTTTGCAACCTCGAATGATTTAACATTTCCTATTATATTTGTTCGGATATTGTTTTGATCTTTTGTTTAGCGGTACACAGTTTAAACTCTTGCGGGCCAGGAGTATGGTTTATTTTGGTAGGTTGGATTATTTTGAGATGTTTTGCCGTTCACAGTTTAAACTCTTGCGGGCCAGGAGTATCCTAAGATTTATCACCTTGGACATTGGTGAGGTGTTTTAGCAGTTTAACCACATACTGCACCATTGGTGGTCTGCCTTTTTTTTTTTTTATGAAGGATCTAGGTTTCATTGCATCATTACTAAAAATGTACTCCCTCCGTCCCGCAAAGTTTGACACTTTCGGGAGTGCGTGCCATTTTTAAATTGCCTATATCTTTCAATTCATAACGTTTTATGTGATTTTCAAAACTTTGTTCAAAAGATCTAATTGAAATCTATCAAACGAGATCCATATTGCTTATATAAAACATTACATATTAAAAGAAATAATTAATTTTTTCATAGGGCTGGAATAGTGAAAGTGACAAACTTTGCGGGACGGAGGGAGTATATCCCAACTAGGTTGGCACATACACCTTAGCCAATCATGTGCATTCCTAGAACCACCCATTTTATTTTGTTTTCCCTAACTTTTGCCTAGGTCGGGTTTTTGACCCAGCGGGACTTTTATTATGCTCTAACTTTTGCCTAGCCCGCCCTTTCGGGTTTTCAACCTAGCGAGCTCTTTTTTATTATTTATTTATTTTTTATTATTGCTCTAATTTTTTGCCTAGGCCGCCCTTTCGGGTTTTCAAACTAGCGAGCTCTTTTTTTTTTTAAATTTTATTTTATGGATAATACCGTTTCAAGAACCTTGCATTGGTGGGATGAATGATCCGTTCACCATCCATCGTGATCAATATATAAGCCCCATTTGAGTAGACTTTCTCGATGACGTAAGGCCCTTCCCACTTGGGCTCAAGCTTCCCTTTGGTCCTTCGAGTAATAATCATTGGCGTACGGACCACCAACACCAAATCTCCTTTCTTGAAAGAACGTAGCCGGATTCGCTTATTGAAAGCATTAGCCATTCTCTGTTGGTATATCTCCAAGTTTTGCTGGGCATGCAACCTCCTTTCATCCAAGGCTTCAAGCTCATACAACCTTATCTTCGCACTTTCGCCTTCCATTAGGGCTTCTTGTATTACAACCCTTAGAGAAGGTATTTGTACTTCGAGTGGCAGAACTGCTTCTCCTCCAAATACCAGGGAATATGGTGTAGCTTGAGTGGGAGTTCTGTATGAAGTCCGATAAGCCCATAATGCTTCTAATAGCTTTTCATCCCAAGTTCTTTTATTTCGATCAACCGTCTTCTTGATGATTTTGCACAAAGTCTTATTGAAAGCCTCTGCTAATCCATTGGCGGTGCATGGTACCGCGTGGAATGGTTAATCTTTATGTTATACTTGGAATATAACTTGTATAATGGACTGCTTCTGAAGGGTTGCCCATTATCAGTGATAATGTTGTCCGGGACCCCAAACCTATAAATGATATGTGTTCGGATGAAGTCCGAAATATTTTCACTTTTCAACTCTTTCAAAGGTATTGCTTCGGCCCACTTTGAAAAGTAATCCGTAGCAGCCAGAATGTATCGAAAACCCGCAGAAGATGGAGGTTTAATGGGTCTGACAACATCTATGCCCCATGATGCGAATGGCCAAGAGCAAGTTGTTACATGTAAAGGCTCTGGAGACTGATGAATAAAATTTCCATGGTATTGGCAGACTTGGCAACTTTTTGCATAATCAATGCAATCGGAAATCATGGTTGGCCAATAATATCCAAGTCGCTTCAACTGCATATGTAGCTTTGGGCCACTTTGGTGGGTTCCACATACACCGGCATGAACTTCTGCCATAACCTCGCGAATCTCCTTACTGGCTATGCAACGCAAATACATTCCATCCAAGGATCTATTGTATAATGCGTCTTTCCATATGATGAACTTCGTGGCTCGACGCCTTACCTCTGCCCTTTTGGCTTTGTCTTTTGGCAGCCTTCCATGCTGGAGGTAATTTATGAAGGGTTCTCGCCAATCTTCCTCTTCTTCTTTCGTTGTGGCTATAAAAGCTGGCAGTACTTCTAAAACTTCTTTCAAGGGATGCAAAACTCTCCTTTATCCCACCGTGATAGTAATTATCTTATTATCAAGTAAGGTGAGTGAGGCAGCCAAACTCGCCAAAGCATCTGCTCGAGCATTTATCCTTCTCTTTACGTGGAAGATGTTCACTTTCTTGAACTGTGAAAGCAATTGGCTAGCCCTTTCATAATAAGGGGTTAGACTTGCCTTTTTAACAATATATTCTCCATGCAACTGTTTTATGACCAACTCAGAGTCTCCGTAGACTACGAGATTTTCGATTTGCACCATGTTCGTTGACCCAGCAGATGAATGTTCATTATCTGTGATTACTCTCCTTCTTGGGGATACCTTTCCCTAGCACTCCTCAGGAATCGAGAGTCCCACCTATAAAAGTACTGGGATTGTATAAAGGCACTTTTCATGGCATCCCAACTAGGCACCACAAATCCATCAAGAGAACAGTATCAATCAAATGCAATCCCATCTAGGGAAAGAGGAAATTATCGTAGGCACAATGCCTGGTTTTGAGCAGTTCTCCCACATTGCCTCAAAAAGAGCTTTATATGCTTTTCTGGATCACCATGCCCTTCGTAAATAGAGAAATTTGGGAGATCATATCCTAGAGGGAAAGGTGTTTGCTCCACCCACGAAGGGAACAAACCTCTAGGTCTAAAACCTCCCATGTCTCGTTGATTCAAGGCAACTTCGAGTTTCTCTTCTGCAGTTCCTTCTAACAACTCATATGCTTGAAATGATATGTTTTCATAAGGTTCCCACATTTCAAACTCCATAGGTTGTGGCATATAGAACCTCCTGTAAAACTGTTCTGCCATTGTGTCCCAATTTGGGATTGAGTTAGGGGGAAGGCTAAAATACCAATCAGCTGCCCATCCTTCTAACGAAAGCACAAACTGCCGCAGAAGCAATGCTTGATTTCGTATTGTATTTCCACATAGTGCCAGAAAATGCGCTAAATGGCGCCTTGGACATCCAACCCATTATATAAAGGAAACTGCGGTATGGAGTAACCTCTTGGGAACAGGACCATTTCAACCCATTGTGGAAAAGGGTGACTTGAGATTTGCTCCCCATGAATCATGTAATCTTGGGTGGTCCTGGACATTTCCTCTTTCAAAGATACAACTATCTTTGCTTGGTTTCTCTCTTTTCGACCTTCAATTTTTGCTCTTCTATCATCCTCTGAACTAGTCCTAACTTGTACATCTCCATTTTGAAAATTTATGTCCACTGTGATTACGTTGCATGAGTAATCAAAATGGTCACTAGATACACTCTCTCCATCATATGTCCTTGCTGGTGAAGAGTATGGCGGGCTTTTGGGCGAGTAATCACAATCCGAATCTTTGAGGACATGTGGAAACTGATCAGAATGTTTTCAAATCTCGTCATCTGATTGGCACTTCGAGTTTAACTCCTCATCTTTAAAACGAAATCGTTTTCGTGAACTTTTGAGAAGTTTAGAATCTGATCCATACCCCACATGCCTTTGGGGTGAATTCATTACGTACTTTGGAGTGTTCATATAGAGCACAGGTGGTATTGGAGAGAAATCTGGTGATGCTATTGTTCCTTTAGGAGTTACGTAACCTCCAGGAGTTGCCATGCATTCTTCTACAACAAAATGATGTTGTGGTGAAGTAGGAGAATCAAGTATGTGAATCGGTCGTGAAGTACTACTTCTTTCTTCTTCATCATCACTTATCACAACAATGTTAAGACTTGGAACCTGGATTACTGCCCCTTCTCTCTTTTTCTTAAATAAGCTCGCAATTCGAGAGATTGAAGTTTTTCGGGCAAGAACTCCTCAAGCGTGACACGTATGCGAGGAGATTGTTTCAAAGGCTCATCGGAGACAAGCTCCTCTCGCTTTTGTTTCTTCGGGCCCTTCTTCTTCTTTGCCGCGCTTTTACTTACTTTAGTCTGCTTTATCTTCTTGGAAGTCTTTGGTTTTTGCGGTCTTTTAGGGACAAAGGGAGCCTTGGTTCTAGATGAGGATTTTTGCCTTTTCTTCATTCCTTTTGACTAATAAATGATCCATTTTCCTTCCCCATCATCATCATCGGCTGTTATTGGATTAGCCGTCATTTTCTCAGGAGGGGGAAACTCAATAGTTTTAGAATCAAATAGTTCCTGGATTTTGTCTTTCAAGACAAAACATTCTCTTAACGTGTGACTGATAAGGCGGTGGTACGGACAGTACTTGGGATGAGTTGTCTTTCCCTCCTCATGCGGCCTTTTCACCTCGGGGAGCGTAATCAACTTTTGCTCCAAGAGATTTTCAAACATATCCTCCACCAAATCATCAGTGAAGGAATAATTCTTTTCTAATCTTTCCTTCATGGTGGCTCTTCTAGTTTCCTTTGGCTTCTGTGCCCCAACCATGATTGGACCTCCTTTCTTTGTTTCAACTGTTGCAGCCGTTGAAGTTTCAAGTCTGTCTACAACTCTCGGCCTTCTTCGCTTGCTCAAGTGTAGTTCCATGTCATGTGCCTTGGTACACAAATCATTGAAACCCTCAAAGGTTTGAGCCATAAGCGCTGTGGAAAGCTCATGTCAAAAATTGTTAATACACATGCGGATCAGTTCTAATTAAGTAAACTTCTACGGGCATGCAAATGTTAAAGCTCGCCACCTTGCAATGAAATCTGTGAGTGGTTCATTGTCACGTTGCTTGGTTTCAATGAGTTCTGGCACTCCAACTCGCCTTTGGGTGTTGCAAAATTGCCTGAGGAATTCTTTAACCATAAGGTCCCAACTTGGGATTGATCCTTCAGGGAGATTTGAATACCAAGTAAATGTAGAGCCTTCAAAGGACAGCACAAAGAGTTGTACGCACAAGGCCTCATTTTGTGCTATAGGACCGCACCGTGAGAGGAAATGAGCAATGTGTTGTCTAGGATCTCCCGTCCCACCGAACATTTTAAAGTCAGGCTGGGAGAAGCCGGGTGGGAATGGGACAGTATCCACCCATGCCGGGTAGGGTTTGTAATCATTCAAAAACCTTCATCGTCCTTCTCCTTGGCTTTCTTTACTTGCTTCTTCACCATTTCATCGATCATGGCCATGAGTATTGGGTTCATGTTACTGCTTGTTGGGTCTGTGAAGAAGTGGCCATTGCCCTCAGTGAATTTTGGTGATTCGAATGATCCTCCCGGGGAAGCATATACTTTCTGCTTACCCTGGGCTTGCAAGCCCTTGATTTGTTCCATCAACTGAGACATTTCTTCGCCTCGTTTCTTTAATTGTTCCTGTAGTGAAGCTATTTTCTCCTCTAGAAGTTGTTGATTTTGTTGAGAGTTCGAACTTTGCTCATCATCATTTACGTCTGCCATCACTGAGACGACTTTAGTAATGCTTCTAGGCTCACTCTTCGTGGAAGATGATGATTCACCACTTGAGGATGATGATGAGTACTGTAAGACAGAACCATCACGTCTCACTCCTCCAACTAATTCATTTGATTTAGCCATGGACCTGACATAGATATTGAGGTAGCATATTTCTCTGCCTGCTTTACCAACTTGGCAAACTGTTCCTCTGCGGTGGTGGAAACATTTTCCTGAGATTCACTCTCAACTTCTGACTCTACAACAGACCCTATAGTTGATTCTGTGGAGGATCCAAAGTCATCATTATAATCTCCAAGAGCCTTTTCGATGGCTACCATAACATTCGCTGCTACAGACTCTTGTTCCACCTTATTTCTTCTCCGTCTCTGCCTTTTCAAATTTGAGGATTCTTTGGAAGTGTTTGACCGAATTCCCACAGGCATGGAAGAGAAGATTTGCACCTCATGGATTGGGTTCATGAGTCGAAGACTCCGCATGGATGAATTATGCAAAGCCATCGAATCTTTCGATTTTCGTTGAGCCAACGAATTGTTCGAGTTCCGTTGAGCCAACGAATTGTTCGAGTTCCGTTGAGCCAACGAATTGTTCGGATTCCGTTGAGCCAACGAATTGTTCGGACTCCGTTGAGCCAACGAATTGTTCGGGTTCGGGTTCCGTTGAGCCAATGGGTTAGCATGATTTTGATCCATCACTTCTCTGCCAATCCTCCTAACTATGGAACAGCTTTCCATGGATGCTTTCTTTCGAGCAGCTTCTGCCACTTCGAGAGAAAGCTCCGTTTGTGTGACCAGAAGACCTATCATACTTTGAGTTGTACGGGCCTTGGCAAGGGTAACAGCGACCACCGTTGCTTCTTTGGCATCCTTCGCCTTTCTAAAGAAATCCCATGTGCGCCTTGTGGATCTTATTTCCATATATTGTTTGGCAGCTTTGAATAGATCTTCCGCTACTGCTTTGAGGCCCTCAGCCTTTTGGAGTGGCGTAGGAACAGCCTTTTGGAGTGGCGTAGGAGCTTGTGGTAAGACAGCCGAGAGCCTTTGCTCTGGAGCCTTCCAAAAGATAGGCATGAACGAAGTGTTCATCCCATGATTGCCCGGGGTGAGGGTGGAAAGCCACTCTGAGGCGACGGGTGCTGGAGTGACCAACACATCTCTCTAGGATCTTCAAACTCCTATTGGAGGATTGATCTTCACAGTGAGCCCATTGTTAGCCTTCATGATTGCTGCTTCCATATGAATAAAAAACTATTGAATCAAAGGAAGGACACTATCAGCAAAAAAGTTTCATCATTTGTCTTATTCTTCAAAAGATGGGAGGAGAAATAGGTCCCACTGGGCGTGCCAGAAATATGTAGACACAAATTTTGAACTGTAAAAGATTTTGGATCACGATTCGAAACCCGTATCCCATATATCCATTGTTAAAGTGAACAATGTTGATTATTTGTTTGCAGGCTCCTATTTCGGATTTGGAAATCCAAATCGTTAATTACATATCATAAAAGTAAAACCTTCGATTAATGAAGAATAAAACAACAAATCAAATATAAGAGAAAATAAGAGTATAAATTTATTTTATTGATTTGGGTTTGAAACCCTGGGTTTACATTAACAGTAATTTAAAGAATATGTTACATTTAGGGGATTGGAACCCTTTACCTAGCACTTCTCGAAGCTTACTGTGATTGATCTTCGAAGTTTGTAGAACCTTGCTGGTTGAAGAACGTGAGTTGCTTGAGCGAGGTGTATGCCTTGCTTTTGTATGCTTGCCTTTCTGTTGTGCTTTCCGTATACGTATAATTTCTACGTTGAGAGGAGAGAGCTTGAGAGGTAGAGGTAGCGCCCCTTCCTTTGATGATGGACCTCTTATTTATAGAGTGCTCCAAACACCAGATGTTTGGCCATCAAGGTTAATTCGAATTTGAATTGCCGTTAGAGATGAGATCAGGATAGTAGCTCCTATCTCCCTCCTCTATTCAATTTCAAAAGGTGGTTTCATTGGCATACACCTTGGAATATTCTTCTGCTCCTTTAGAAGTAATTCTTGGGGGCTACGTCTTATTTGACTTAAGGCTACGTTGACCCATATGTGATTTTGTTGGGCCCAACATATTTGTTGATTTGCGAGCTCAACATAACTTAATATTCGCGAGTTCAACATGTTCATTGATTTGCAAGCCCAACACATTCGCTGATTTGTGGGTTCGTTGGGCCAACATAACTTGATATTCCGCAGGCTCAACATAAATTTGTTGATTTGCGGGCTTATTAGGTTGTCCAAATTTGGTTGAAATTTATGTGCCAACAAGGCCATATCCCCACCTCACGCCTATGTGGTGCTTGAAGCTACCCCCTTCCACCTAAGGCAGCAAACGAGCCGAGCTTGGCCGAGCTTTGAAGTGTTCGACCTTGGCTCCTTCAAAACTAGGTTAGCTCGAGTTCAAATTGAGTTTGAATAATCGGGCTTGAGTTTGTTAGTGGTTATAAAAGTCAAGTTTGGGTTCGAGTTGGAGTTGACCAAATATAAGCAAGATGAGCTGGAATTCTCTTAAGAAATGTTTTGATAAAATAATGTAAATGACTACATATGCCACTAACAGAATGTGATAGATATATTTTTCCTGTTTGCAAGCTGAGTTCAATATGCTAAAGTTCTGGCTCGATCTTGAACTAGTCCCATTGAGCCGAGAATTGAGTTGCTTGTGAATGGATCGGTACTTGTTTACAGCCCTACTTTTACCCGGTTTGACATGGTATGGTTTTCGTTTGACTTGGTTTTCATATGGTATTTGGATTTGCATGGTGAAGAATAAGATTTCACCCACTCCATCGTTGTATGGAACCCATACGACAAGCAGCTAAATTCCCTAGGGACTCAATGTGATCTTGCTTGTGCAACAGGTAGCTCTAACTCGTCAAATAAAATTGAGTTTGTTAACTGTTATTAGATCCTAAATGATTGATATGCACCATACACAACAGTTTTTGAGGATATGTCGCGATGGTTTGACCAAAAACAGGTATAGCCGCCCGATTGCTATACATACTCTGTACTCAAGGCATGGGAACTGAGTGTGAAACTTATTAGTCATTAAACTACAACATATTTTGTCCCCTTTTTTGGCGCCAAGTTCTGCTAAAAGAAAGACCCGTTAGGAAGCTGATAATTTGTTTTTGAACGCGATTGTTATAGACATCTTACTGTTATAGTTACTGAATGCCACGGGGTTGGTTATGTAGTTAAGGTCTGCAATTAGGAGTTTGCTACCTCTTAAAATTTGAAGTACAAAACATGTCAGGTGCTATCAACTCTTTTGGGGCCGGTCCATAAGAGGCATTTCTTCCTGCTTTACCAATGAGGGGTTGGTTTAATGGTTGGAAACTTGAACTTGGTTAGGACAAGGCATAGGTTCAAGTCTCCATAGCCCCTCATTGGGGCTAAACATACTCCTAACACTACCCACACGTGGTGGGATCTTAACTTTAGTCCCGGCATAAGTGCAGTGGGGTCCCCTAGAGATAGTGGCGTAGTGTATACTCCCTAGTGGAGTTGACGGGGTATCATACCTACACTTTCATTTAGTGTACCAAAAAAAATATTGTTGCTACTTTAATTGACCATTGGTCTCCCAAGATTAATCAAGATGGGCGAAAGTTGGCTCGGACACGTAAGTTTAAAAAAAAAAAAAGGTTATACTTACCAGATACCATTCCTAAACAACAACAACAACAATAATAATAATAATAACCAAGATAAGCAGGATCGATAAAAGTATAAATAAAGAAAAAGAAGGAGACTTACTGAAAATACTGATTAATTTTATTGATGATGACGATGGAGGTGATTTACAAGTGGAGGGTAGAATTTTAGAGAGAGAGAGAGGGGATACTGGAAAGCCTGCCTTCGAATGGGTAGATTACAGCTTTTTATAGGTGCTACGCACCACTGTAGCAGTTATTGTAGATGACGTCACGAATGACGTTTTACAAAAGATCTATCACTGTAGAAGACGTCATGAATGACGTTCTAAGAGGGATTTTATTGTTGCTGACATCATGGATGACATTTTTTACCGCTTCGAGAAAGTTCCTTCACTGATTTTTCTTTTTCTCCTTTGCCTTTAACATTTTTAATTCAATCATTGAGTCCCAAAGGTCCGCTTCATCGGGGTAGACTTCCATATTGTCCTTGGGGTCCTGAGATTCTCCGGCGAGGCATGCAAATTGTCCTTGATCCTGATCCTCAAGCTGGGAGGACATGGAAACGTCACTCTTTGTGTCAGCCTGAGATGAGCTTGGTCCTTGAAGAGCCAAGTATTGATTTTTAATAAAATCCATGAGCTTGATGTCTTGCTCATGTTCAGGCAAATTCGGATACTGATTCTAGATCATGATTTTCATTTGTTGAATAAAATTTACTGGACCCTGAGATGGGTTACTGCGGAAGCTTGACTCATATAGTCAGCTTGGTATTTTTCTACGGTTTCATTTATAAATGTCAAACATTTATCAGTCTCAAAACGAGACCACCATTTGACAAAGAAAGTTCTTTGTATTTATGGTATACAGAGATGATCTTCGGATACTTCATACCCCCATTGCCAAATCCATGCAATTCTGAATTCGGTGCAGTACCATAACAGGTCTTGTCCTACTGGTGGATTTACAGCTATCATTCCCTTAAGCTTCGGATGACATTTGAACCATCCTGGGAATTGTTTTTGAAGAGATTCTGGTAAAATTTTAATTTCTAGGGCGTGAAATTCCCACCAATGGAGAAACCATGATGGAAAACCAGAAGTATTTAAAATCTCCGGATTAATACTGAAAAACCATGAATGGCTTCGTACTGGGTTTTGGTAATAAAATGCATATGTCCAGGCACAGACATAGTCCCAGTAGTTATACTTCTGTTCATTAATTTTTAAAATTCTGGTTGCAAATGTGGAAAGTCCCCATTCCTGCTGATGAATCACCCTGACAATATAACATTTAGAATAGGTGATTGGGGTTTTTGCATCCAACTCATCTAAGTGATGATGCGTCAATTGTACTGATGATGTTGAATTACTGATTGAACCCATAAACGATTCATTTCAGTTCTAAGACGTTCTCGTTCTTCAGCATTCATCTGCAAAAATTAATTAATTTGTTGTAAAAATTCTCTAGTTAGGAAATCTGGTAAAGAATTCTGTTCACCTTTGATATATTCAATTTCAAAGTCAAAGGCAGATAATTCTGATTGCCATCTAGCAAATATTTGTTTTGAAACCAAATTTTTAACATCTTTTACTAAAATGAATTTAGCAGAACTACATTCAATACGGAGTAAAAAGGGTTGATTTAACAAATCATCTTGAAATTTTGAAACACATTTCACAATAGATAGCATTTATTTCTTAATCGTGGAATAATTAAGTTGAGCTTTTTTCCAGGTTCCTGATGTAAATCGAACTAATTCCTCTTTATGGGAATTAGGATTCTGTTGGTTAAGAATTCCTCCATAACCATTATTGGAGGCTTCAGTTTCGACAATCTTACGCCATGCAGGGTTGGCTAAACACAAACAAGGCAATTATTTTGCTCTCAATTTGATCTTTTTTACCTCTTTAGTGTGTTCCTTAGTCCAGGGAGGAGGATTCTTTTGCAATCTCTGATAGAGAATAGCAGTATCTTGGGCTAAGTTCTGATAATAGTCTGCGATATAGTTTAGACTTCCTAAGAATCTCTGAAGTCGAGTTTTTTCCTTAATTTCATCAGGAAATTTAGAAGCAAACTCTATGCTACGGTCTATAGGAATGATAGTTCCTTGATTTATATTATGACCAAAAAATCGTACAGTTGTCTGAAATAATTTCATCTTCGGAGCAGAAATAACCAAACCATTGCGTTTAACTGCTTCTTTTAAAACTTTCAGATGTTTAAAGTGCTGATCAATGGATGAGGAAAAAACAAGAATATCATCTATATAAATAATACAATAATCAGAATATGGAGAAAAATATCTCATTCATAATATTCTGGAATTTTGATGGGGCATTTTTTAAATCGAATGGCATAACGTTCCATTCGTAAATAATAATAATAATAATAATAATAATAATAATAATAATAATAATAATAATAATAATAATAATAATAATAATAATAATAATTATTATTATTATTATTATTATTATTATTATTATTATTATTATTATTATTATTATTATTATTAATCGAAAACACATATTATTAGACTAAGAAAAAGGACACTAACGGTCCAAAAATACAAGAAAAATACAAAAGCAGCAAAATTGTACGACGACAATGGAACCACCAATCCGCTCGGATGTGGCTGGAGGAATATGACGGAAATATGTCAACGTCCGGAGCCCCACATCTCTTTGTCCCACCGTAGACACAGCTGTCAGGCGCCACCGCTGCTGCTGCTTGAGAACCCATAAATCTGGCATCCGAGCTCAGATCTAAGGGCCAGAGATTCCAGATCAGTAGATCTGGGTCGCTAACGTCCAAAAATGAGGGGGTAGCGGGAGAACTGCTTTCCTGAGGACGAGAGTCTCAACCACCACACAATCATGGATATAAGAGAGGATGAGGGGAAAAAATAGGGAGGAAAGAGGTGGGAGGGGTTGCTTCGGGGGGGAGGGGAGAGGCAGCCATGGGGAAATAAAAAAAGAAAAGAAAAGGGAAGAGAACTTTCTCGCTCTAGAAAAGGGAGAGGAGCTCTCCAGAATCCCCTCCTCTTTTTCCTAAACAATTCTTGAGAGGCCAAACTGGTGGCCTATGGATACTGATTGGGTACAAACCCATGTGTAGGGTTTGCTCTTGAGATGCCCGCCTTGGGTCTCCTCACAGATAGTCCGAGCCACTCATTTATGAACCATTTTTTATCGTCCTCAAAGTTAGACGTGTTTCCGAAAAACATTTTTCTAAAAATGTGATTAGAGAACGCGCTTTCAAACTTAGAATTTCTGAAACAAAATCATCACCCGACTTTTTGTTCCCTTTGGTTCTCTCCATCGCAAAGCTCCCTAGCCATTAGGCAGTGCAAATCGAGGCTCTTTCTTTGTCGACATCACAAAGCTCTCTATATGCTCACCAGCAGACTACGATCTAATTAATTATGAAACAAATCTAATGGAAGTGTTATTTTAGTTGCCTTCACATCTAAAACCCAATATACTTATCTGTTCTCTCTCTCTCTCTCTAGTCCAAACCCTGAGACCAAGAAACGCAGAGTGTTTTGATCGACTAAAATGGTCCTTCAAATTGGATGAGTTGAGTTGATTCAATTTAAAGAAAAATTGGTGATTTAGGTTTCTATGATATACATCTATTCGAATTCAATCGGAAGCGTTTGGGTTGTTGAGAATTGGAGAGACCAGGTCGTGTTTCCTCGTTGCGACGATTTGTGCGTGGAGCAAAACCAATATCTCCGAGCAAATTACCCAAAAAAAAAAAAAATCTCCGAGCAAATTTCTTTGTATAGGGAGTGTGTGTGAGAGAGACTTACTGTGATAAAATCCCAAGGGTGGTTCTATTAACAACCCCACATTTTCTCCATGTAACCCATTTTCTTCATCCAACCCACACCTAAAATTCCCTCAAACCAATTTACTCCATACAACTCACAAACTACCCAAACTACCCTTAACCAGTTTTCATACTTTGAATGTCGAAATACACACCTATTTTCGACAACCACATGTCAATTTATATTGAAGGTCGAATTTTCAAAAATTGGATCTTGTCTTTTTTCAACATCCTCATGTCGAAATTTATGTCTCTATTCAACTTTCGAATGTCGAACTAAATACATGTGGATAAAATATTGTTGTTTTCGACAATAACATGTCGAATATAACCATATTTTCAGCTTATTAATGTTGAAATTTGTGAAATCAAACATGTGAATTTCTCAGGTATCGTTTTCGGAATGCAAATGTTGATGTAATGCGTAGAATTCGATATTATGATGATGAAAAAAGTAACTTAAGTCGAAAATTTATTACTGAACTTTGTCTTGCATAATTTCCTTTAAGTGAAAAGTTTCAACATCGATATATTGAAAAAGTTTACATATTTCGGGGTATGAATGTCGAAAAAAACCGCAGTTTGAGGGCATTTTGGTCTTTACACAGTAATGGAAATGAAGGAGTTTTTGTGGGCTACATGGAGAAAATGAGGGGTTGTTAATAGAATCACCCAATCCCAAAGTGTGGAAAAAAGCAAAAAATTTCACAGCATAAGCGTGGTTGGTGATCACGCCTGCTAAAAACGTGTTTTCTAACCACGCTTTTGGATTAAGTTAATTCTCTTGGGTTAAACAGATCTGGGAGTGTTCCACTAACTCAGTTTTTTGAAAAAATTGGATTTTCACGGTTTTTTATGTGATGTGGTGTGAGAGAATGACCTGTCTCGGGTTTGGAAAAAACAGTTTTTTTTGTTAATGGAACACCCCCTAAGTTGTCAGAAAAGCGTGTTTCACAATCATGTTTTTTTGAAAGCGTGCTAAACACGATTTAACGTATTATGGAAATAAAGTTTAAAAACACACATTTTAATTAATAAAATTGTAAAAAAACTTAAAACGGTTAATGAGCCTGGAGTAGCTTCCAACGTTCAAAATCGCCCTTCTCTCTCTCCGACAGCACCCAAACGCTAATCGTTAATTAGCCCTAATCGCCCCCTCCATTCCCCCAACGTTCAAAATGGCGCTGTTCTAGTGGCGCACTGTTTTTCTCTCTAAAATCTAAAATCAACAGTAGCAACACAGTGGAGGCAATGGAGGAGGACGATCAGAATTCGGAAGCAGAGGAGGAGGGCGAAGACGAACATCTTGTCCACGTTGGGACCGGCGTCGAGGTTGGTGGAGGTGATAGGGACGCTTTTGAAGGCTGGAGTGAACGTTGGTCGATTAAACTTCTCACACGGATCTCTCAATTTTTCCTTGTCAATGTATTTTCGGTTCAATGTCTTCGAAAATTTTGTTCAGAACCGGAGAGGTTAAGGTACATCTACTTTCCCTTTCACATGAAAACATCTTATGAATTGCTGTGGTTGGAATTATCCTTTTCATTCCTACATCGTTGCATCAAGGTATCATTCGGTAAGAGTTGAAGCTGCCGATGAAAAATTGGTTGAAGTTGATTGATTCCTTAAGTTTTGAATTTCAATGAACACTCTCACATGATCGCACCCATTGTGGATGCGGGCTCTCACAAGTCACAATGGAGCTTTGGTTGATGGCGAATGATGTAAATGGATTCCAGCTTGTCATCAAGGCATCTGTTTACTTTCTTTTGTTTTTATCCTTTGTTTTAGAATTGTGTTGTCTGCCAAATGAAGCTGAATGTTGTATGATTAGTGCGTACTCTTTTGTTGTCTCATTCGTCGTCTCCTGGTAAAACGGTGATTTGGATTTCCAGCATGAAGGCCAGTCGGACAACAAAGAATGAAGCCCCAGGCATAAATCAAACCCCTAACTTTGATGGCATCAGAGCCTAATCGTTTGTTGAAGAATTAAGACCTTAACTTAGAGTTGGATGTTCTTTTTGTTATCATTTTGATTTGCAGATTATTAAGCCATAAATCTGATTGCTTTTGCTCCCTTTCAAAGGCAAGCTTGCTTTTTCTTTTCGGCTGATTCCTGTGCAGCTTGATTCTTCTCTTTCGTTCTACTCTTGAACAAGGTCAGTGGCTTAGATAAAGATTTGCATTTTTTTAAATCTTTTTTTATCTGTATTGATTGGGATATGATCTGATGCATTTAAATTGGTCTATGAAATCTTTATAAATGAATGAAAAGGTGATATTTTGAATTGCAAGTGTTTGGAGTTTGATTAGAGAGATTGCAAGTAGCTGAAAATTTATGATATGCACTAGATTTACTCCTTGCTTCAGCGTGCTACTACGTTAGTAGGTTCTAAGGGGATTAAGTTTGAGAGATGACGCCTTAGAAACCCTTGCATTTTTTTGTCGAGGGCTGTTGTTTAGGTTACTACAGAAGAGTGCTACCAACTTAGAGTGTGGGTAAAAATTTAATATTCGCTATGCCTCATATGTTTGGTCCTTGGCTTTTGTACTGCTTTGGCTTCTTATGCGGTAACCATTTAGTGTACTTCTAAGAAAGATTGTGCAATTACGAGGGGAAAAAAATTACATACCACCACATGATGGGACATAATTAAGTTTTCTGGTTTTCCTTTTACCTATTTTTTGTTAATGACCTTATGAATCCCCATGTTCCTGAGTATATAATCGGGAACTACCAACTACCAAGGAGTTGATTTTTTGGCCGTTTCTCTTTACCCAGGTGTGACCTCTACAGCGGGAGCCTCGATGTAGATATTTAGTGGTATCTCTCTCTGTCTTTCTCTTTGTGTGTGTTGATGTTTTTCTCCTTCGTTCTTTCTTTTGTTCCATTGGATGTGTATCGGATTAGATTAGAGCTTGCTGGGATCAGAAAATCTCTTTTAGTTGTGGTGGTTGAGGCCTGATCTTAAATTTCCTTTTGACTTTACATTTTCATCAGCTATGATTCCATGACCCATGATATTCATTTCAAATTGTACCCATTTCCGATGTCTTTGTCATCCATTTTGAGAAACAGTTGCAATAGCTACTTGCAGCATTTCATTGGTGTTGTCATTGAAGTTTTAAATAGCTCTGATCAATGAATGATTTTAGTTGCAGAGCTATGACCAAGCTGTTTTAAATATGCTCAAATTGAAATAAATTTTAGTTGCAGAGCCATGACCAAGCTGTTTTAAATATGCTCAAATTGAAATAAAATGTTGTTTTAAAAAGTATTGGCCCATTACTTTTCCATTTCAACATTCATCTACATTTAACCGGTGGTGTGCTTTTGACATTTATAGAATACTAACAGTAACTGTTTTTAAAGGTCTAATTATGTGGTGTGACGCTTTCACTGGATGTAAGGTGTGATGTGTCTATTATATTTTTTCTGCCACTAAGAAGTTTTATGCTACAAATGAGAGAAAAATGCGGGTCTTTGTCCCTTAAATGCCCTAGAGGTTACACGGTAAGTTTTCGTGCTTGTTCAAGAACTGAATTCTTACAACCACGTGATCGGACATAATTGAGTGTTCTGGTTTCAATTTAGTTTCTTGCACCTTAAATGAAAATACATTATGGATCTTCATGTTCTTTGCTTTGTATATAATCAAGAACCAGCAAGGATTTCATTTTTTTGGGGTTCTCTGTGTCTAGGTGTTCTGGTTTCAGTGTTTTACGTGCTTGCATCTTGTTTGGGTCAGTGTCCTTGGTTCATGTGTTACGTATTTGCATATATTATATTGTTGTGGGTGGCTCCATGCTCAAGTAGGTAGCTTTTGGCTTGGTATTATGACTGGAAATTTGCTAATGGAAACAAGTCAGACTTGGGAAGTAATACCCCTTAATGTCCTATGTATTATCCTGACTGATAGAAATGAGTGTTTTTTATGAGCTAGAAATGTGTGGGGAAGGCTAATTGAGGCTGTCAAACTTCATGTTTGAATCAGGTTGAAACTGAAGTCACCATTTTAATCTACACATATGATGTTCTCTATCAACTTCACCAAAGTGTTAAGGTCCCATTTGTTTGGGAGAGAATGGGATAAGGAAGAGAGGGGAGAAGGGAGGGGGGCTAAGGAACTACAAGGGTCTCACCTAATACCACCCCCACCCTGGATAAGCTAATCCGAGTGGGCAAAAAGACCAAATTACCCCTCAAAACCTGTATTCTCAATGCAATGGTTTAATGAAGGCAACTTTTTAATTTCTCACATCATCTACCCACTCTTATCCACCATATCAACTACTACTCATATATCAATTAAAAAAAAAAAGAAAAAAAAAAAAAAAGTACTACTCAAACCAAGTAACTAATCCCACCTCCTCAACTAATCTACGTTTATAACATGTCGACCTCTTATCAACCCTTCTTTTTTATTCACCCAAAACCTTATCCGCCCGACAAACGAGTCGTGCTGAAATGTTATAGAAGCTTTGGGTTTTCAATTATAATCAGTGATTAGGAATTTCTGTCCTTGGTTTCCTGTGAATCTAATTGAATTGTAACTTATGTTTGTCCTTGGTTTTAGTGATGAGTTATATTTCTATATTGTATCCTGGTTCAGGGGCAGTAATCTGACCTTCTTCATAATAATTGGTAGGGTATATTTGGGAAATTTGAAGTACATTGTGGCGGCCAAAAGTTAATCATTCCTGTAAGTAATCTCACGTTCTCTATTGGTTGAGCAGCATGGATTTTTCTTGTAGCTAGCCATTTTACCGGTTACTGTGAGGTCTTTATGCGGAAAAAGGTGTGCATGTTTTAGTAGTTTACGTATTAGTATGATTTGGAGTAATCAAATCTACAATTTCTGCCTTTTTCATTGGTTTCAGTACAAAAAACTAGGGAACAAGTTGCAGATGCTGAGGCTTTGTTGGACATTACAACCACGTTGGTGTCCTCTGTTGCACATGGTAATGAAGGAATAACCCCATCAGATTTGGTCAACTCCCTTAGAGATTTCGAGCGCCAAGATGGGGCAAGTACCAGCACGGAGGATGGTAGCAACTCTGCTGCATTTATATGATATTCTACTACATTTATATGTAAATGGTCGGGAAATGGATATAGTTAGACTTTAGAGGTTTCTTTATTTAATATTGATGGATTTATATATTCTTATCATCTTTGCTCTATTTCATTTTACAGAGGAGATGTTACGAGACAGACTGCCTTGTGATGCAAAAGAAATGTGCACTGCAAGATGTGAAGAATTTACAGGTTACAGGAGTGGGTTCAGCACTTGCTTCTAATGTTGATGAGCTTCTTCACGAGATCTCTGTTTGTATCACGTCTTCAAAGATCTTTCCTCACATGGCTTCTGATTTGTGGATTTCCCTTTAATTATGTCTTCATTTGAATATGATGTCTAGAACATCCAAGACGACCTACAGGAGAACGAAATGTTGGTAGAAGTAATCTGTGCGAGAATGAAGGAAGCAGAACCTAGAAACGTACTTTTGCACAATTTCAACTTCTTATGCATGTTTTCTCCGTAATATATGGCCGAAAATAGCATGTTAATACTCATTTAATGACCAATATTTACAACAAATAAGCTTCACCAGACATGGGGAGCACGGTGGCTCATAACCTTGAGGTCTTGAGTTCAAATTCCGTCTGCCCTAATTCTTGAATTACGTTTAACTCTGTTAACAAGTACCTAATGTCTGCTTTTGGTTGCAAATAGAAACACAAATTTCTGATATGCTTCGACCAAAACATTAGTCCTTAAAGTCAGCAAAACAATCTATATTAGGAGGGTAACTATTTAACCTAGGAATTTTACAGCTGAAAACTTGTTTAACGGTACATCCTACTTTATTTGCATAAGTTCATGGAAACTTGACTCAGACCAAACAGGTTGCACATATTGAGTTTACTACGTTAACGCCATTCTAGATTACAGAAATTTTATGCATGAATGCTTGCCGTTAGCTTGCAGTGGTCGCAATTTAAAAATGTAGCCCAAAAGAGGTTCATTAATAAAAGGTCTAACTAATGACCAATTGTAATTGCCGATTTATCCCAAATTGAATTTTCTATGGTTGATATCTTCTGTTATGCGTGTTTTGCTACAAGAAAATAACGAATGCTGGTGCTTGAACTGACTACAGGTCAATTTCCTACCTTCTGAATCTTTCTTGTTGAAGAGAATTGGCGGCAGGGTCTATTTACAAAGAGAGTAGTGTTCCAGTGGATGACGGCAGGGTCTATTTACGAAGAGAATTGGCGGCAGGGTCTATTTGCTGGTCATGTCTGGTACGTGTATGCCTTCATGTATGTTTAGTTGGTTAAAATCATGCTCGTAAGTGGTAAATAAAGTTTGGAAAATATTTGTTTTTATTGTGTTTTGCTTTCTAAATTTTTGTGGAACGCTGAACTCATATTTTTACTTGAATTTTAGGTTATATTTGACTTTGGTTCATCCATAATCCATAACCTTTGAATCGTTGACTCCTACTTCAAATCTTTAGCACAATCAATGTGAAAGTATGACAATTTCATAAACTTTGAAGTTAGGTCCCTTCTTTTCTAGAAATTAGAGATGGAGTACATCGGCATCAATACTAGCTTAAACTAGAAAATAGATGCATATATATGGTTGGCTGTATCAATTTCTCTCTTTTTGTCACCATCAATTCTTTACTAAGTTTGGGAGGTAAAAAGAATTCTGCTTATGCTATTTCTTTCATCTCAATTCGTGTACCCTTGGCAAGGGGTTACTCTTAGCATCCCAGTTGATCCCATGGTGTTATAGTTTCCCTTAATTATTCTTTTGGTGTTTTTTTTACAGTATCCTATTTCTGTATGCACGGATCTTGAGGTTCTCAAAATCTGTTACTTGAGTTAATCAAGTGAAAGATTGCGGTAAGCCGATACTTTATATGGATACTTTATATGTTGTAAAAGAATGCTATATAACTTTGTGATTAATAGTCTGTATTTGAATTTTTAATGCAAATATCTGATAAAACAGCTTCTCATTATTGTACGACTCTTGAACGCTGGTAGTTTTTTAGTTTCTGTAGGTGTTGTTAGAATAGTTTATGTTTATTTGTCCCACATTGCTTAGTTATGTTGAGTAACGTGTCTCGTGACAATATAAATAAAGCTCTCTCGTGTTAGGGTTAATTTAACACCCTACACTTCTCCTTCTCTCTCTCTTAAACAAACAACATGGTATCAGAGCCTGTTCTGATTCCACCATAAACCATCATCGTCATAAAAAAATAAAAATAAAAACTAGCAACCATCGTCTTCCACCAGCAAACCAAAAAACCCTAGCCACCATAAAAAAAAACCTAGCCACCATAAAAAAACCCTAGCCACCATCATCTCTAAACCACCAAAACAACCCTAGCCACCAGCAAAATCAAAACCCTACCCTTAAACACCTACAACGAACCAAAATCGACCACAACCATCATTTACAGCCACAATCGAACCAAAATCGTCATTTACAGCCATCATCACACCACAATCGACCACAGTTCATCATCTTCTACAGTTGTCCTACCCTTAAACACCTACATCGAACCATATTTGACCCTGACCAGAGTCGAAATTCTACCTCTGCTGTTCGAAACCCCTAATAATCGAGACCCAGTGATTTTCGACTTTCAATGACTCCAGTTCGCACCTATTCCTTCGATTTTGAACTCCAATAAGGTGATTTGGAAGCTTACCCAGTGCTTCGGTTACTCTCAGACGTGATTTGTTGGATCTGGTTGGCGGCAAACATCGTAGACTCCTTCCACAGTGATCGTTGACCACTGTTGTGGCTTGGTTTGTGATCTCCAGTTCCAGCGATGGTCCTCAGCTTCTGATTGTAATTGGTCGTCATTTCTTTTTGGTAAGTATAGAGATTCTTTGTTTATCTCTGGAAGTATTCAGTTGTGGAACTTGATATGGTGCGTGGCTATGACTTCTCTGGATTGGTAGAAGTGAATTTATGACTGTTTGGGTTGTTGAGATTTATTGTTGATTGATGGTTGTCTGAGTCGTTGGTTGCCTTATTGGTGGTTCTTCATCTCAGACCAGTAGATTCACGTTCTGCGTGGTGGATTATTATTGGTTGTTGCTTAGTTGGTCGGAGGTCAATTATTTGCTTGATTGGTTGCAGCAGTAGTTGGATTTGGTTTGTTGCTGGTTATTTGTGTAGTTGGATTTGGCAAATGTCTGACGAGAAGTTTGCTTCTGGTTCTAGTTCTAGTTCTTTGCGGAGGATTGGCTCTCGGGGCTCAGTTGATTAGTGATTTGTACTTGTGGTTGGTTTCTTCTACTACAGGTATTGGTTGGTTGATTTGTTGGTATATGTTGATTTCATACGGTGGATAGTAACGAAGTTTGTAAGCCTGTTGGTTGTTTGGTTGCTAGTGGATTCCGAGTTGGTGTTTGGGTTTGTTTGTGATGGAGTTTACTTCCGTTGTTTCTGGTTGTTTTGGCCCTGGTTTTGGTGGTCGTGGTTCTAATTTCCGTCGTTGTGGTGGTTTTGGTCATGGTCGCATGTCAGGGGGAGGTAGTTCTCGTCGTGGTTGCTCGAGTCGTGGTAGTTCTGATTATGGTACTCGACAGTGTACCCATTGTGGAGGTACAAATCATATAGTGGAGTATTGTTATGATCTTCATGGTTTTCCCCAGGCTCATCCAGTTGCTATTTCTGAGGATGCTCGACAGTTTACCCATTCTTCTGCCGACAGTAGGGTGACTATCACCGCAGAGGAGTATCAACAGCACCAACGCCTGCTGTCACTTCAGACAAGTTCCTCCATTGCTACGTTATCTCAGACAGGTTCCTCCGTTGCTTGCATTGCGTCTTCTCATTCTTCTAATCATTGGGTTATTGATTCTGGTGCATCTGATCATATGACTGATACTCCTTCTCTTCTTTCTAGTCGTCAGTCTCTCAGTAAACCATCTCGTGTTACCTTAGCTGATGGTTCTACCACCAATGTTATTGGTTTGGGCTTTGTTCATGTTACTTCATCTCTTACTTTGGACTCCGTACTACAAGTTCCTCGTTTTCCATTAAATCTTATGTCTGTTAGTAAACTTACCAAGTCTTTGAATTGCTCAGTCACATTCTTCCCTACTGGTTGTGTGTTTCAGGATCTCAAGACGGGGAGGAAGATTGGTGGTGGTGTTGAGCGTGGTGGCCTGTATTACTTTACCGATGATGTTCACCCTAGCTCTGTTGCTCTTCAGTCATCAGTGTCACCATATCAACACCATTGTCGTCTTGGTCACCCATCACTTGAGAACCTCAAAAGGCTAGTGCCTTCATGTAGTCGTGTGTGGATGCTTTGCCATGTGAAGTCTGTGAGTTTAGCAAACATCATAGAGTGTCTTTTTATCCTAGCGTTGAGAGTCGTGCATCGCGTCCTTTTGAGTTAGTCCATTCTGACATTTGGGGTCCAATGCATGTTCCTAACATTTTTGGCTTTCAGTATTATGTTATTTTTGTCAATGATTTCTCTCGTGTTACCTACCTTTATCTCATGAAAGCGAGCTCTGAGTTATCTTCTATTTTTAAGTCATTTTATATGGAAATCAAAACCCAGTTTGATACTTGCATCCGCATATTTCGTTCTGATAATGCCCGTGAATATTTTAAAAATACTCTTTCTCAATTCTTTGATGATCACGGTATTATCCACCAGTCCTCTTGTGCTCGGACTCCACAACAAAATGGAGTTGCCGAACGCAAGATTCGACATTTATCAGAAGCTATGCGAGCAATGTTATTTCAAATGCAAGTTCCTAAGTCTTATTGGAGTGACGCAGTTCTTACTGCCTGCAATTTGATTAATCGTATGCCCTCTACTGTTCTTAGAGGTCAAATACCCCATAAGGTATTGTTTCCTGGTCGTCCCCTTCACTCATTACCCCTTCGGGTTTTTGGGTGCACATGTTATGTTCATGCTCTGGATTCTGACCGGAGCAAACTTGACCCTCGCTCCATTAGGTGCATTTTTCTTGGTTACTCTCGGACTCAGAAAGGGTATAAGTGTTATTCTCTATCTTTACGTCGTCATTTTGTGTGTGCTGATGTCACATTTAATGAGTCGCTCCTGTTTTATTCGGAGCTTGTTAGTACAAATGATCGGTTTGCATCTGAGTCTGTGTTTCCTATAGCTGTCCCGTCAAGTACTGGTCTTCCTCCACCAAAACCTTTGTAGGTGTATGTTCGTCATTCTAAACTTCCACCAGTGCCATCTCAGCCTGCGCCATCAGAGCCATCTCAGCCAGCATAATCTCAGCCTGAGCCATCTGAACAAACAGTCCCTCCTTAGCCCACCGCTCCGTCTTCTCCTCCGTTGCGGGATCTTGACGACCTTGATCGTCCTATTGCCCATCGTAAAGGTATTCGTTCATGCACTATACATCCTATTGCTTAGTTTGTTTCCTATAATCATTTGTCACCATCCCTTCGTGCTTTTACTACTTTGGTCTCTTCTGTTTTCGTTCCTAACACTGTTCAGGAGGCTTTATCTGTGTCTGAGTGGTGGCAAGCTATGGAGGATGAGATGTCTGCTCTTCATCATAATGGCACTTGGGAGTTGGTTCCTCTTCCTGCTGGTAAAACTACTGTTGGCTGTCGTTGGGTATTCACAGTCAAGTATCATCCGGATGGTACTGTTGAGCGATATAAGAAAGCGTTTTTGCTAAACACGACTTCTAAAAGCGTAGTTAGCAAACACACCTTTAGAAGGCGTGTTTAGTAAACACGCCTTTAAGATTTTATTTACCCAGGTTTTGGTTGCCTCCTAGTTCTTTTTTGATAATCAAAATTATTGACCATTTATATAGTCCGTCGAATTTCTATAAATGTAAAGGCAAATTATTATTGACCATTTATATAAACCAAGTTCTACATACCAAATTTGTTTTGTCGAATTGTAATTCAATTTTGAATTGAAAGTTCCATCTTTAGCTCTTATTTGATTTTTCAATAATGAGTTGATAGTTTATTTGTTTCCTTTTCGAAAACCTATTGCCAACTTAGGAGCCGGATTTCCCTAAAGGGTCCCAACCTAAGTCATCCATTTTTCCATGCACAGCACCGTGCTGTGCAGTCATTGAGCGGCTGTGCCGGCCTCGTTTTGACGATCGGAGAAGTTCACCGCGTATAGTTTGTCGAGTACTACACATGTACCAAAAATCAACTTGATCGGATATCTTTAAGTACTTCATCGGAATACAAATAACTTAAAAAGAAATGGAACACAAATGGACACAAACACTGGATCACAACCACTTTTTCAAGTTATTTGTGTTCCGATGAGGCACTTAAAGATATTCGATCGAGTTGATTTTTGGCACGCTTGTAGTACTCGACGAGTTCTACGTAGTGAACGTCTCCGATTGTCGGAAAGACGCCGGCACGGCCTCGCCATAAGGCTGCACATCACGGTGCTGTGCATTGGGGTGCACAACACCCCCCAGACTCCTCAATTTTTGGAGTAGGAAGAGAAATGGCTTTGGATGGGTTTTTTTAATATTATTTGTCTTGATGACTTTTGCTAAAGAGTCATGTGTGCCTTAAGAGACACCATTACACTTACCCTTCGGGATCAGATCCATTGGTCTACGCAGAAAAGCAAAAGCAAAATCGACAACATTGCTCTTGAGTGTCTTCCAGTATCATATCAATGCATATACTGCTAGACAATTTTTTTTTAATCTTTTAATGTTGCCATTGGTTTTTGTGATTTAATAATGTTTTGCCTCATTTTATTCGATACATGACTAATAATTTCACAAGAAGGTCAATCGAGAACATAATGATAAAAAAATACTCTACAATAACTCAATTAGTTATCCTAAAAACTTAAGAATGTTAGGAAGCTAGACTTAACAATGTCAATTTTTTTTTAATCTTTTAATGTTGCCATTGGTTTTTGTGATTTAATAATGTTTTGCCTCATTTTATTCGATACATGACTAATAATTTCACAAGAAGGTCAATCGAGAACATAATGATAAAAAAATACTCTACAATAACTCAATTAGTTATCCTAAAAACTTAAGAATGTTAGGAAGCTAGACTTAACAATGTACTACATCAAGTTATTCAATAGGGTCCCTCACTTACAACCCTGTCTCGCGGCTGATAAACAAATAACCATAGACAGAGAGAAGCCGAATGCAAACTTCAAACTCTGATAAAATGCAAATGGAAGGGCTTGATCCCGAAACCTCTCTCAACATGAGCTCTTATAAGCTCTTATAGTATATTAATACCATTATCCTAAAAGATTAAGCTATTAAAAATACCAAACAATTTATACAAGCTATTCAACATCTCCCCCTTCCTCCTAAGTGGCCAACATCAGCAGTAGTGAAGTATTGAAGACTGTCCTGCAAATAACAATAAAAAAAATGTATTAACGCATAATTAAACCTTAGAGATTCAACCATAAGCATCAAGTAATATATATATATATAGGAAGGCGGTCTCCTAAGGGATCCCGCATACAAAATTTGGCGCGGGATTGGCCTTTTTTCAACTTTCCGGATCAAATTTTGACGATCCGAACCGCTCAATGTTTTTAAAATGCATTTTCCAAGGCCTACGCGGGAAATCTTCAAAAAAAAATACCCGGAAGGGCTTGATCCAAACAGTTTTCGATAAAACTGTTTTTTAATTGAACCATTTCGAAAACTGTTTGGATCAAGCCCTTCCGGGTAGTTTTTTTGAAGATTTCCCGCGTAGGCCTTGGAAAATGCATTTTAAAAACATTGAGCGGTTCGGATCGTCAAAATTTGATCCGAAAAGTTGAAAAAAGGCCAATCCCGCACCAAATTTTGTATGCGGGATCCCTTAGGAGACCGCCTTCCTATATATATATATATGAATATATAGGGAGGGCTTCTAGTCCGGACCTCCCGTTTCCGGACCTCCATGATCCAAATTTTTTTTTGACGATCCGAGCCTAATGTGTTCAGAAGGTGTTTTCAAGGGTCCCACGCGGAAAATCTTCAAAAAAAAAATACCGGGAAGGGCTTGATCCAAGCAGTTTTCGCAAAAATATATAAATACAGTTTTTGCGAAAAATTGCTTGGATCAAGCCCTTCCCGGTATTTTTTTTTTAAGATTTCCCGCCTGGACCCTTGAAAACACCTTCTGAACACATTGGACGGCTCGGATTTTCCAAAAATAATTTGCAACACAAAAAAAACCATGTTTTTCTTATTTCCGGGAGGTGTGGACTAGAAAATCCACTATAGTGTATATATATATAGGGAAGAGCTTCTCCTCCGGACCTCCCGTTTCCGGACCTCCATGATCCAAATTTTTTTTTTTACGATCCGAGCCGTCCAATGTGTTCATAAGGTGTTTTCAAGGGTCCCTTGCGGAAAATCTTCAAAAAAAAATACCGGGAAGGGCTTGATCCAAGCAGTTTTCGCAAAAATATATAAATACAGTTTTTGCGAAAAACTACTTGGATCAAGCCCTTCCCGGTATTTTTTTTGAAGATTTTCCGCGTGGACCCTTGAAAACACCTTCTGAACACATCGGACGGCTCGGATTTTCCAAAAATAATTTGCAACACAAAAAAAATTCAGTTTTTCCTTATTCTCGGGAGGTTTGGACTAGAAGCTACACCTATATATATATATATATATAAGGGAAGCTTCACATTTAAAAAACGTCACAATACAACATTTGCCCACAATTCAACAACCCAGAAGCATCAAGTAGATAGCTTTTTTAACCACAATGAGACAGTTCAAATAAGTAGCTTTTTAATTGCCCATCTTAAAGGCGTGTTTGCTAACCACACTTTTAGAAGTCGTGTTTAGCAAACACGCTTTTAGGCCGTATTAGGATTAACTTAATTTTTCCCACTAATCCGTCGTAACCCACTGTGAAAGTGTGTAACCAAAAAACATTTTCTAGAAAGCGTGTTTGCTGAACACGTTTTCACGTAGTTTGGGAATAAAATTCGAAAACATGCGTTTTATTTAATAAAGTTTTAAAAAAACGCAAATTGGATAATCAGCCCCTAATCGCCTCCTCCATTGGCTGATTAACTGATTAGGGTTTTTTTTATTACTTTATTAACTAAAACGCGACTTTTTTTTAAACTTTATTCCTGAACTACGTGAAGTCGTGGTTAGAAATCACGTTTTCTGAAAAAACATGTTTGACAAACGCGCTTTCATAGTTGGTTTAGATGGATTAATGAAAATAATTAAGTTAATCATATTTCACCTTAAAAACGTGCTTACGAAACACACTTTGTGAAGGCGTGTTTGGAAACACGTTTTCTTCCTTATATGGACACATCAGCTAACGCTTGAGCGTTTACCCCAATTTAGAACTTCTTCTTCTTCTACTTCCTCATCCTCCTACTCCGACTCAAAATTCTAGGCGAAACTCCATTGATACGGTCAATTGCTCCGGCCCTCCTCTACATCTCCCCTGCCGGTCACCACTCCGGCAGTCGACCTCTACCCTCTCTCGCCTTGTTCGCGATCGATCTCTCGATCTGCAGGTCACTTAACAATAT
This sequence comes from Vaccinium vitis-idaea, assembly GCA_963854785.1. Lineage (NCBI taxonomy): Eukaryota > Viridiplantae > Streptophyta > Magnoliopsida > Ericales > Ericaceae > Vaccinium > Vaccinium vitis-idaea. Next base: position 21,131,662 of record OY978218.1, on the reverse strand, counting down.
ATACAATATACAAATCCAAAGCCATCTTTAGTAACCATGTCACTTTACTCTCGTGACCTCACCCCAGACAGACCTTGGTTGATTTGTGTCACCCCTTGGTTCATGGATCCATTTCACACATCTGCACCACAATTCATTCAATAGAATAATGCTAAAGGCAAGAGAAAAGGAGACCGAAGTGTTGGGATGAAACCTGTTCTGTCGGAAAACCAAGAGAGAGATTTATGAAGTTTTGGTCCGGACGGGGTCCCGGGCGGTCCGAACGGAAAGTGCAGAAATGTTGTCTACAGGTTTTTGGTCCAGTTCTGAAGTTGCAGAAATTTTGGTCCAGACGGTCAGCACGGAAAAAATGCGCGTTTTTGCGGTTTTTAGGGTTTCTGACGTATTGTGTCGCCTTACTCTATAAAAGGGGCACTTAGGGCAGCCCCCATTATGACTTTGATTATTATTCATCATAGTGAAACACCCCAGCACCCCGTGGAGTACGATTAAGCAATCAGCTTAAGTCGGAACCACGTAAAATCTCTGTGTCTTGTTCTTTCTTGCTTCTCATTGTTTTCTGTTCTTGGTTTGTTCTTTGGTTGTGTGTGTTTGTCTTGAGGTTTAAAGCGCGCGAACCCATAACACGAAGAAGGTCAGGAGCAAGATCTGCTGATGTATGATTAAGGTAAAGGCGTGTTTTGTATGATTAAGGTAATTTGTCAAACACATTATCTAGAAAACGTGATTTCTAACCACGACTTCACGTAGTTCGGAAATAAAGTTTAAAAAATTGCGTTTTATTTAATAGGGGCACTTAAATGATCATCCTTTTAGTTACTTGAAATTAGAAAATCATCCTGAGCTTATTTAGGAGTTATGTTTCCATCCCGAGATTCAAATAAATCCTAAAATGCCCTTTATATATATATAATTGTAACATATTAAGGGATTGAGGACTAAATTAAAAGTCGCATATATGGGACGGTAGGTAGTGGACCATTTTCAAAATTATGAGGTCCTCTGGTGCAATTACAGGATTGAGGATTAACCCCATCCCCATATTTACGTAACTGCCTCCATTACTTTAGGGATTGGGGATTAACCCCATCCCCATATTTACGTAACTGACTCCATTCAATTATAAAAACTAGAACCCCATTTATGCATTGCTTGAAATTGAAGACAACATTTTTGTGGACGAAATCATCACCCAGGGGGTCCCAAATTGACGTCCCAATTCTCGCGATCCCGTTGCCGGCGACAATCCTCCCTTCCGACTAAATCCGCGTCGTCGCCTCGCCGTAACAAATCTTTCATCCTCGCCTTCCAAAATCGTCATCCCAAATCGAGATCCATCAACATTGGCCGCTGCCGCAACCCATTGCCGATCACTCCTATCTCTCTCCGCTGGCGCAAACCACTGGTTTTTATTTTTATTTTTACGACTCTATATTCGGTGCATTCTGAATCGCTTTTGGATGATGAAGCTTGGCTTTCAATCACAATGAAGGTTATGCTCTTGGGATCTTAATTGGATGATTTTCCTTGTTTTAATGTAGTTGATAAAATACTTAGTCTCTACAGTGCCTAGACTGGAGAACAAATCTTAGAATTTGGCCTTTTTTTTTCTTGATTTTGCTTCGTTCCACGAATCAAGCACTAGTCAAAACTATTGTTTATTTTTTACCATGATTACCGAAAGATATGGTGGATATACAATTTTTACCATGATCAAACTTTGGTCACCTATTTCATTTTATTTTTTACCGTGATTATTGAAAGATGATGTGGATCAAACTTTGGTGGCCTTTATTTTATTTTTATTTTTTTTACGATGATGGACATACAATATTAACCAGGATAATAGGAGTATTGACTTTTATAATGTACTTCGCCACGAAAATACATAAAACTAGGATTTGTTTTGATATTTTGCCATGATTTTTTATCATTTTTTTTTTACCATGAAATGTAGATTATGTGGTTGATATGTTTTACCATGATTCAAATTCTTAATTTAACAATTATTATCATGTTTACAAGTGATTAATTTTTTTACCATAAAAATTGTAATATGTGATTTTTTTTAACCATGATTTACCATTTTTTTTAGTTAGTTATAAGTTTACCACATTTTCATTAAATTTTACCATGTTTTGTTTGTTTTTTTTACCATGTTTGCCTTTTGTTTTTTACCATGTTGCAATTTTGTTTTTCACCAAAAGCTTGTGTGATGATTTTTTTACCATACCTTCTCTAAGAGAGCCGTTGCACGGGCAAACATAGATAAACGGTATTTACAAGGACAACGTGTTATAGCATTAAATTTTTACCATATTTTCATTGGAAAAACAAATTATTCATGTTATCAAACAAATTTTACCATATTTTCTGTGTCATTGTATAAAATTTTACCATGATTCAATGTCACAAGTCATTTGGGGTATAAGTTATGAGGAGTAAGTTTTCACAATGATCGAGTTCTTAAACCAACTAATAAAACTACCATGTATTTATTACTCATTCATTTTTTATCACAATGACTGTAATACTATGCTAACATACTGAGTTATGCCGAAATAATGGATTGAACACACCAACTTTTAGAAACTGTTTGACTCTGCAAACCAACACCCTAGTTTGGAAGGTGACGAACAAGATGATTAGGATGGGGATGACTATGAGAGAGGAATTACTATGAGAGGACTTACTTTTGTTTTTTACCATGTTTCAAGTTGTTAATTCAACAATTTTTACCATGTTTAGAAGTCATTAGACTATATTTACCATAAAAAAAACAGGTTAATATCATACAAATGATCCATCGCTTAGCAATCATGGTAACAAAATACTATGTACGTAATAGAAAACATGATAAATCATGGTACAAAAATACTCTAGATCCCATTATTTGTGGAGGGTGGAGGAAAATCATCCTATAATTTGAGTTCCCTCAAGAATTCAAAAAGCCCACAATTAATGCAACTAGATATTAATGCAATCCCATTATTTTAGGAAATCATATATACTCCATAATTTTCAAACTCAATAGTTTCAAATCATCCCACCTTTTCAAATCTCCACAATTTTCGGAAATACCTTTTTATTTTCAGTAGATATATCATAAGGGTAAAATCGGTAAACCACAATTGGAGAGGATGAAAACATAATTATGAATAGTGACCGGGATTAAAACGTACATGGTGCCCAAAAAGAGGATGATTATTTAATTACCTCTATTTAATAAAGTAATAAAAAAGCTCTAATCAGTTAATCAGCCTCTCACATAGGCTGCCATGTGCAGGCTCGGTCCCTTTCCTTTTGAAAAAAATTGTTCCATGCTTTTCAAAGTCCCATAAACAGGACTCTTGTAAAACAAAGCCCATGGTGGATAGCCAATCCAAGGGAACCCCCGGTGGTCAATAAAATGAACTAATTCTCGTTTTGGCCAAATTTGATAAATTAACCTTAAAAGTGTTGATCCAAAAATCGAGCACCGAAAAAATGACGCGGGGTGTCTAACATTTTCCCCTCTCCTCAAACCTTTCATAATTGTACCAGTGCCATTGAAATGAAAAATTATGTATCCATCAATATTGTAATTTACAAGGAAAAGTTCTAAGTTCTCACGACCTTTCGAAAGCTGCAAAAGTCAATCTAGGATTTGCATTTTTCCCGAGAGTTGGATATGTTGCCCTTTACATACATGAACCTTCGGGAGAAAATATATCCGCTAAAAAAATTGAGTTTTGCTAACTGTATTTGCTGCCACATTTTTTGCTCACAAAAGTGGCAGACTGACTACTTATTCCTAGTCATACCATACTTAGCTTCTTTGCATAATTAGCCAAATCAAATGTGAAAGAAATGGATACAAGCATCACAAATTCTCAGTGCTTTTCATTTTAATCTAGTTCTGAATCCCTTTGACACTAAGTGGGCATAGAGAAGGTGATTCCATGTGTCTGGAACTCCAGGTAGGCACCAGTGGCTACAGTCTTGTGGAGCATCGGGAAGAGTCCCTGGCTCGCGGTGGCTTGATGGGTGACCATCTTTCCTAAACTCTGTTAGATATGATATGTTCAACAACTGCACTTTCCTGTCATCTCTTTCCATCTGTTTTAGTACGTCGGAGATGAACAGATTGTTTGGTGGCTCGTCTTCCATTTTTGTTTGGTTGGTCTCTGGTGTTGTGCTAGTGTTACAGCTTCCCCCTTCATTCCATGTTCCGTTCCTGCAATTTCAAACCGAGCACCAAGAGTAAGATTAAAATTCAAGAACGGCATTCTACTCCCCAAAAACATTGTCGACTCAGGGAGTCAACAAAAGAAATGTAGTTCTCTGCAAAAAAAAAAAAAAAAACCACACAGAATTGCATGCTCAATCATCCATCGACCTTGGTAGCCTTGTAACATATTCTTAACTTTGCCTGCTGCTAAAACAATATATGACAAAATCTCATGTAATAGTGCATTTCAAAGATATTTAGAAGTATACAAAAAGTTCCACGAACAGAAATTTTGCCCAGAAAAAAGCAGAAAACATTTTCTTTCGCTCCTGGTATATTATGTGGTGTGCCAAACCAAAAGCCCGTCAAGAAGTAGGTCAATAGCCCAAATGGCTGAGCATTTGGGCCGAACCATATACGTTAGCCCAAGCGCCTCAACCCACATAGCTGGCCCGGGCTGGACTAGGTCAGAGAGGATTTAGCTCGGATCAGGACAGAGTTCGTGTACAACCGGAGGTTTAGTTTGGTCACTTGGCCATCAAGTGGCACTTGGTGTGTCATGCATGTCGTTACTCCAAGAAAAGGTTAGGACATGTGGCTACCGCAAGCTTGTTTGGAGCCTAAGGTAAGTCACTCTATGTAAGAAATCGAAATTTCATATAATTTTCGCAAAATAATGTTGGGGAAGTGTGGGAAATGTTTTAAAACACAATATGGGGTCAATGGGAGTTGGTGATTGCATTTGGGGTGTCTTTAAAACACATTAGAGACACTAGGGGTGTGAGTGCAATTAGTGGGGTTATACATATATGTGTATGGCTGGGTATTGGGAGCAAAATTCACACACTCCACTCCCCCAAAACCAACGACACTTCCTCTCTCTACTCCTCTCCCAAACTTCCTCCATCTCTCCACAAGATTCACACCTCCACACCTCAGTTCCTCAAGATTCAACCTCAAATCCGTCATCTACGCGTGTTTTGGAGTCCGGGACTCCGTGATTTTGCTTGGAGCAAGCACATTTCGGTTGGGTTTGCAAGGATAAGCTAGGGCTTTCACTCTCCCATCCTTGGAGCTAATCCATTGAGGTAGGGAACAACATTCTACCTTCTCTAAGTGTATGTTGAATGAATTAATGCATTACTCTTATTCTTGGTCCTAAAATTCCTTTCAAACTTGATTATCACCATGGAAGTTGAGTTTGGACTTGATTAAGTTTGGGTTTTGCATATTTTGTTGATGAATCCATGAATTGGTTGTTGATATGTTCCTTTCCTTCGATTACTTGTGTTTTGGAATCTCACTTGTGACTTTAATTGAAGCCCTCATTTGTTTGAGCAAAGTTGTGCAAATTTGGGTGGATCAATCCAAAATGCTCTGTTGGCGTTTGAAACCATTATGGATCGATCCACTAGTTGTCCAGATCGATCCAAAACTTTATGTTTTGCACTCGGCACATTTTGGATCGATCCACACATTTCTAGGATCGATCCAGACCATGTGGATCGATCCACACACATTTTGGATCGATCCAGATTCCTTCTGTTCAGGCAGATTTTTTACCCAACTTCACGGGTACTCCCCGGCTTCATCCGAGCTCCGATTGAGGCGATTCTTGGACCGTTGGAAAGCTCTACGAGTCTACTTTCAAACCCAATTGGTCTCATGTTCATAGCCTTTTTATTTTGAGATAAATATGTTTTTTCCTATCGGTATGTCGGATTTTCTCGAGATTCATAGTTCTATTTTCATGTTCCTTTGCTCCGGGCCTTCATTGGTCCTTCCAAGACTCCTCCAATTGACCTCTAAGCTTCGGTAACATATTGTGGTACATTTTATGATTTGTCTTGGTTTCTTACGTTCTTGGACACTTGTTAACTTTGCTACAACCGATACACTATGAGTTTTTGAACTAAGCGAATTACATGGATGTTTTGGACACTTGATGGTTTAATAAACTTTTGAAAATGATGGTTACTTATACTTGGCCACCATTTGGTGAGTCCCTAGCCATGGGTGTTCGGAGCCCACGAAATCCGGAAGGGGTGCTCGGAGCCCACGAAATTCGGCAGGGGTGTTCGGAGCCCACGAAATCCGGCAGTGGGATTTATTCCCTATTTAAAACAAGTGATTATTTGTGAAGTATTGTGAATTGATATGTTTTTATGAAAATGACTGTGTTTTGAAAGGATTGAACCCACAACACGAAATGTAACGTTTATGAGGAAACTTATGGACACTTGGGTTTGGTTAGATCTTTGGGACATCTCCTAGACATTCTATCATCTAGTTGATCTATCTTGGTCCGTTTTAGCTTGCTCATTCATGTGTATCATATCTTCATGTGCATCTTTCATTCTCTATACCCTTAGCGCTAGTAGAAAAGTTTCCTACTGGGCTAGTGAGCTCAACCTATCATTTTCAGGTACTCGGCAAGGCACGTGATTTGAATGCTTAGCGTGTGGATGCATATCATGAAGCTCATTTGACATGGAGGCTTTGACCTCATTTGAAATAATGTTGGGCTTAATGATGCTTCTTTCTTATATTCTTATTAGAACTATGCCGCCAAGGAGAGGTACTAGACGTTGTGCAACCGTTAGAGGGGGTCGAAATGCTAGGCATGGTAGAAACCAACGGGTTGATGATGAGGTTAGTCAACATGGGGAACGCTCGGGGGATCGAGACGAGAGGCGTGAAAAAGAGGTGCAACAACCGGGAGAGCAAAACCCACCGAATCCACTTATGACCGATTTTGTGGCGGCGCTTGCGTCGCACAACCTTTTGGCTCAAAATGCTAGGGCTTATACTACTACTCGCGCCATCGAAGTGGCTAAGGAGTTTCGTCGCATGGACCCACCTAAGTTTGACGGGCTTAACGTTGATCCTTTGGTTGCCAACCATTGGCTATCGGAGGTGCGGAAACTATTCGATGTGCTTGATATTACAGAGGATAGATTGAGGGTCCGTTTGATAGCATGTCAACTTACCGGGGAGGCTAATGTGTGGTGGCAATCAGTTCTTGCGGAACGTAGAGATGCAAGGAAAGCGGCTAGGACGGCACGAAATGTTGATGAACCGGACGATGAGAACTTAACTTGGGCCGAGTTTGAGGTGAAGTTCGAGGACCAATACTTTCCGAATTCGTATAAAGAGCAACTTAGGGAGCAATTTGAGAGGCTTGAGCAAGGTACAATGACCGTTTCGGAGTATGCCATGAAGTTCCAATCTTTTTCCCGTTTCGCGCCAGAACTAGTGAATACGGAGGAGAGAAAATGCAAGAGGTTTGTGAGGGGTTTGGACCCAAACATTAGGAAGTTTGTGATGAGCAGCAAGCTTGAGAGGTTTTCCGAGATTGTGGAGTTGGCTAGGAATTTGGAGAGCGAAGAGGGTGAACAAAAGAGTGCTAGGAGATTGGAGTCTAGACCGCCGACTACTACCGTGAGTGCACCGATGGGGGGTTATGCGAACCAAAATAGGAAGAGGATGAGGGACTCATTCCAGTCTACGCCAAGCCGTTCGATTCTCAGGGCACCTACTTCTTCCGAGTTTGGGGGAAATTCGTCGAGGCCGCCGAACACTTGCTACCAATGTGGCCAACCGGGTCATATTCGCTCACAGTGTACTCAGCCTAAAGCTCTTCCACCACCACCGCGTGTTCAGACTTCGGTGCTTGTTTCGGGAGTGGCGGATTTGGCCATGTAGCGAGGTTTTGTCCACAGAGGGGAGGTAACCTTAGTGAGTCCGGCTCAGTTCAGCAACCGAGGCAGGGGCAGGGGTTTGGTCGAAAGCAGCAGAGGGGTAGTCAGAGTCAGCCACACTTTCGTCAGACCACTTTTGTTCAGGGGTCACGAGTTGAGCGGGGAGCGAGTTCGTCCACGCCAGTGCAGACTACACCGGGTCGGGTTTACACTGTTTCTGCAGTTGCGCCACCACCACCACCACCTCTTACTACTTCTCAGACGCCAGAGGCATCCGTTGTGAGGGGTACATTCCTTTTATTTCACTCATGTGTATCATATCTTCATGTGCATCTTTCATTCTCTATACCCTTAACGCTAGTAGAAAAGTTTCCTACTGGGCTAGTGAGCTCAACCTATCATTTTCAGGTACTCGGCAAGGCATGTGATTGGAATGCTTAGCGTGTGGATGCATATCATGAAGCCCATTTGACATGGAGTTATTTTATCCTCTCCATCGTTAATATATTTTGGGAGATGATCTTGTAACTTTAATTCCTTCAATCTTTTGACAAAAACTTGGTTTATGTAATAACTCTTAACTCTTCATTACTTATGCATGGGTACGGATACCCCTTGTAGAGACTCTGTGTACTTTGACTTTGACTTTTCAACGGTGAAATGTATGACCTTTGACTTATCCTACGTGGATCTTATTTGTATTTGGTTTATTAAATTTGAGGGCGTGACACTCTATGTAAAGTATAACTTGTATCCTATAGAGGTACGCCATTATTATTCATAAGATCTTTGTACTTCCTCTCTTAGAGCAAGGTGCCTCCCAGTCATTACTGGTTGGTTAGGCACTAACAGTGGTTCTTTGCCTTGCAAATCTAGGTCACGAAGAGGACCTCCATTCTGGATCCAAACTAGAGATCCAGATAAAGAACCAGATCAAATACCACCCCACAATATATAATGAAACAAGGTTCACTGAAATAAAATACCTATACAATGGTTAAAAACTCAACTTATTTACATTGGGAATAAGGATTCAAATCTTAAGGAAACAATTTTGTACGTATAGGTAACTAATTTTGTACGTATAGGTAACTAATTTTGTACGTATGAAGGTTAGCTAGGCATCAAATCTACTGTTTCAGACCTAAGTGCGGGCGATGATATGGCACAAGGTATCTGAGTGTAGACCAAATCCAAATTAGACAACTAGGATTCGAGACACATTACTTATCAAAAGAAAAGGGTACGAGGCACGTTTAATTGTAATACTCTTGTTTGGTCTTGTATGTTTGCTGTATACATATATTTCTTTTGGCTAGTGTGTTCAATAGTAAAGTAATGGTGTATTTGGAGCACACTTGCCTGTAATGCACTGGGGAGTAGCTTCGGAAGAAAGTAAAACTTGTTGCGGGGTCTAAATTTAGCATTGCCCATGATTTCCAGGTTTGCAGGGACCTCCGAAATGCTTCCATGACAGTCATGCTCATGTTCACTGTCTCACCTTCCTGGAAGTATATACCCCTGAAATATATTATATATATGAACACCCAATTATAAAAACTCAAGCCTAAGAATTCACTGTAGAATCAAGGATTTTGTGCAGGATATTGGACATGTTGCAAATCACTACGACTTTGGTAGTCATTTTCAAAGCAATAATCCTGTTAATTGGAACCTAAATTGGGAAACCCAAGTCCTTGACTGGTATCCGTAAGAATCCCTGGACTGTAAATCATTTTCCTAATAGTATTGTGTCATCAAATGTGAGTGTTTAAATCATGGCCACCGACCACAATAAATGTTAGATTTAAGTGAGAACTTTATATTCACTTCAAAACTAACGGGCAATGAGTTGAAAGATCTCAAATGTTATTAAGCGATTTTCCATTCCATACCCTCCATACCCAAGAAACGTGGGACAACTGTTCTAAGTTACCAATCAACCAATGAAGAATCTCAGTTGAGGTAGTAGACCAGGGGTGTTCCCCATATGGGACTTTTGGTACTCCGGTGTTCCCCATATGGGACTTTTGGTACTCCAACACTCTCATTTCATTTGCTTCGTGTTAGAGATGAGTCATTTTAATCTCCAAAAATTAAATACTTTTCGAAAAAAAAATTTAAATGTTTTTGCTCTATTCAAGATCTCAATGGGTACTTTTGAATATTGCAAAAAAATTTAAAATTTTGTTCTCCAAAGCACTTTTTTAAGGCTAAAATGACACAATTGTATGAAACAAACAAAATGAGATGGAATGAGTAGTACTTTTGTTTTGGTGTGGCCGACCATGAATACTAAGTAAACGATTAATGTGATTGAACATACATGTCTAGTGTTTTTCCATGGTTCCACCAATGTCCGGCATTGAACACAAGAACATCTGCGGCAACCCACTTTTCACTGTACCAATGGAGCATGTCAACCCTAATTACTCCCCGGACGTCCTTCAATGCATTTTCCGGTGGCCGGCTCAATCTTACAAGATAAGGTGTCCTGTAGTATTCGACGGTGAGGTTGTGTTCTTCAAACCGCATTGAAAGGAAGCCATTGTGTTTGGTTATAGGTTCTCCATGTTCTTCTCGTATTGTGGAATTGCTTGAAACACCTTGTGAAAGCATACATAGCAGGGACTCCCACTGATTTCTGCCAATAGAGTCGCCGGCAAAAACTATTCTGCCGTTGCGAGTCCGATCGAGAAAATCACTTGCGTTGAATCTGTAACAACCACGGAGATTCTACAATTAACGAAAACCTCAGGGAGTTTTACTGAAATTTATCTTAAAAGTAGCGAATGTAACTTTTTACAACAAAGGAGATTCTACAATTCTCAAGACTTGATTAAAATAATACTGTACTAGTTAGGACGTAAAATATGTAGGTTTCCCGCTATTTATTCTAATTTTTATGCATTGATTCCCCGCAGTTTTCTATGCATAATAGACAGCTAACATTATATCAAGAAAAAGGGAAACTAGGGGAACCTAAATGAAAAATATATATAAATATTCCTTGCTTCGTGTGTTAATTTAAATATATATGCCCTACACGCGATCCAATGACTCACAGCTGTTTTCCCGCATTTTTTTTTTGTGAGAAAGTTCTCATAGAAAATTTCTTGTATATATATATATATATATAGGGAATGCTTCTAAAACGGGATTCCCGTTTCCGGACCTCCATGATCCAAACATTTTTTTGACGATCCGATCTGTACAATGTGTTCAGAAGGTATTTTCAAGAGTCCACGCGAGAAATCTTCAAATACAATTTTTGCGAAAACTGCTTGGATCAAGCCCTTCCCGGTATGTTTTTTTGAAGATTTCCCATATGGACCCTTGAAAACACCTTCTGAACACATTGGACGGCTCAGATTTTCCAAAAATAATTTGCAACACAAAAAAAATCAATTTTTTCTTATTTTCGGGAGATGTGGACTAGAAGTTTTTCGTATATATATATAACATAAACTTGTGCTATCAAATATTAATTTATCTTAGTGTTTGGACCAATTAGATTTTTAAAAAGTTAAAATGCATTGAAATTTTTTAGATTAGGCCATTTGTCTCACTCAGAGAGCTTCTCATGAAAATATCCTACAAGTGCTCTATGGTATAGATGAACACCTAACTTCTGTAACTTTTCTGCGAAATCTTGATGCAAATCGGAACGTACGTACAACCTCAATAAACTAGTTGTTTATAAAATTATCGATTAGTTGATTGATTGAGATACTTATACATGTTCCAAACACACCTCTCAAAACACACCACATAATAGAGTGTTTAAAAATATATTTTGACAATCCAAATCGTTTATTTTGTAGGTCTCGATATGAACATTATTCTTGCAAACAATTAGGTTGATCAGACATTTGTAGCAATCTCAAAATGTTACATTTTTTTTTGGGAAAGATGGATCATTGAAATTCTTCCAGTAAATCAAATAATTTGAATAAAACACTTACCAATATCATATCAACATAATTTTTGCATTACTAACTTACATGTCTGGAGCTACAAAATAAACGGCTCATATTATTAAAATAGATTGTGGGACTACACATTAGTGAGTAGTGCATATAAAGGTATATTCGAAATGGCGTGCGTGTAACAAAGCTATAACTAATTTCTATGCCCTTCGAATATTGTCACAAAGGAAGGCAATTCTGGTTCCACTCAATTGGATTGTTTATGAAGTATGAACTTTAGTTGGGATTTGAAAGAAAAGGATAAAGTAGCCTAATACATCTGAAATCTATAAGAGTATCCTCATCAGGCTCAACAAAAATTGGGCCAAATTTAACCTCAAAAACACCTTTTATAAATTAACAAATCACTTTTTAAAAAACTCACAAAATCAGACTCTCTATTCAGGAAGTCAGGAGAGAGAATTGTTTTAACCCGTGAACAGTGCCTCAAAGGATTTTACCGAGTTATTGTAGCAAAGTTATAACTTTTGCAAATTTACAAAAAATTTGTTGAGTTTGATTTTGGGATTTTTTTTCCCCCTTTCACTCAACAACTTAGCCATTAGGGGGATTTGCCTCCCCTGATGAGGATGCTCTAAGGATACTATTTCAAGTACCTTATTCAATATTGTTATTGTAAATCCGATCTATATAGATGTATCAATTGAGTCCGGCACTCCGGCCGGCGCCAATGTGACATTAGTAGGGGTGGACATCATATCTTGTCATACCGTATTCGTGTTGCTTATTTCGTACTCCCTCCGTCCCTTTTTAAATGTAGACATTTCCATTTTGGGTTGTCCCTAAATAAATGTGTGGTTTGAAAAGTTAATGGGTAAAAGTTTGTACAATTATCATTTTGCCCTTTTGAAAAGTTAGTGGGTAAAGAGTTAATGAGTAAAAGTGGAGGATAATTTTGGAAAGTAGAGGTAAAAGTTGATGTGAAGTGTAAAGTGGAGGAAAAAGTTGATGTGAAATGTGTAATGATGATATTTCTTTAATAAGTTGGATTTACAAAGTAACACATTTAAAAAAGGACGGAGGGAGTAATTTTTTTGGTTTGTGTCAAAACAAAAATGTGTTAAATATCTCGATACTAACCTAACCTATTTCTAATGTTCGGGATGACACTATTAAGATCCTTAGTAGTTCTTTTAAAATGTATATTAAATCAAGCACATGGTAATTTTGCGCATGAACAACGTATTTAATTTAGTAACATAAATGAGGATTTTCAACATCATCGGAATAGTAGAAATGGTAATACCAAAAAAAAAAAGAAAAAAAAAAGTGAACAATAACCAAATCAGGCCATCGAATAATGCCTTTAAGCCACAACTAGATATTCGTCTCAATTTTGCTCGAGAAGTAATGATGCACCAATGATAATGAAATAAGAATTTTGCTCGAGAGCTAATGAGACACTAGCCTAAATGAATTTAATCTATTTTAAATTTTTTAGCATGGAAACACATTGATTAGGAAATTCAATGTTCAGGGGTTTTGATCCTTTTAAAAAAAACCTGTGGTACGCTCTATAATAATATGCATTTGTTGCTTTTTCCATAATTACATTGATATTTTCCTATATTAGTTGAGCAAACATAATTTTGAAAAATCAAATATTCTACTGTTTAAGAAATTCAAAAGAATCGAAGTAAGTCTATGGTTAGCATATCCCGACATCGTGTCGTGTTGTGTCGTTTCGGGTTAACGAGTCGACGCAAAAAATTAAACAGTTATCCGTATCGTAAATTAAGTTACACAAGTCTAACCAGTATTCGTCCCGTTTAATTTTCATATTGGCGGGTCATGTCGTATTCGTGTTCTTACCCAAACCGTCTAACATCATGTCGTGTACAGAATTCCCAACCCTAGGACACTACAATGTTGGGCAGTCACGAAAGTTTGTATTTTTTTTTTTTTGGTATGTCTGTATAATGATACCAAAAAATTATATTCAACTATTTGATGACCAGAGAACGAGCTCTTAGATGAACGGCATGGTCCAATGTCTCCCATAGTGGTAGCGAGGGTTCAAGACCCATTAGGGGCGTGTGGTGTTGTTTGATTATGTTAGTGGAGATTTCTTGCTTGTAAAAAAAAAAAAAAAGAAGAAACTATTTTACGACACCACATTTTTTTCTTATACAATTAATCAAAGCTCAGATACTGTTGGGCCATTGGCTCATTTAGTTGTTTATCACAACACATGCATCCCTCTACAATTCATAAAGCCTCAAGTAAAAGTAAAAATTATTAAATTATACTGTATTAAGTAAAATGATTGGTCCTTTGATTTTATTCCGTTACTTTAGTTGCCCTAATTTTCCAATTAACAATTTTAGAATTCTTTTTTTGGCTTCAATGGCCAAATTGTGCACGGTAAAAAAAACGACACGTATTATATATAGCCACGCACATTGACTGTGCTAGGCCTCGAATGTCTAAAAATGATGCGTTATGACGACATGGTTAATAAATGGTGAAGTTAAACTAATACTCGTATTATATTATATTAAATAAATTTGTTATGCGGTATGCATGCGAGACACGGTGTATTTAGTATATGCATGAATAACGGAGTTGGAATCCCAAACCCTAAAAAGTAAAAACCATACGTACGTACCTTGGAAGATTACAGCGCTGCGGCTGCCACCGCCATTTCAAGTAATCCCCGTCTCTCCGTCCGTTTCTCCGGCATCTAAACCCAGGATCAAGAAACGGGCAATCCTCGGAGTAAGAGTGGAGCGGGTAGTTTTCGTCCCAAACCCAATTCCCAGTTGAGTAATCACAAACTCCTGACGTAGGATTTTGGCCTTTGGAAGAATCTTGGGGTAGAAAACCAATACCACGAAGAGACTGCGCCTGGAATGGGCTTGTGGTCGTGAAGAAGATAACAATGAGAAGGGAGAGAAGGCAGAATGCACCGATTAGTAGTCCAGTCTTGGTGATCAAGGTTGGAAGAGAGAGAACTTGTGGCTTTTGTGGTCCGAGGTATTGGCGAGAGGGTTGATGATCCATGAGAAGAGGGAGGAGGAGATTGGAACGAGAGAGAGAGAGAGAGAGAGAGAGAGAGAGAGAGAGATTATAATAGCGTAATATGGGGGAACTTTGGGGGGATTGATTTTTGTTGCCAAATATCGAGGACTGACCTTTTATGGATTCAAAAATAAGTGCTAGTTTATTTTGGTAAGTAGTGTAATTTAGTTGTATTGGAGATCGTAACTTCCATTCACATTAAAGTCTTGTATTGCTCTTTCCATGACTTGTGCGCACTTCCATGCGTAAAGCATATTATAATAACCTTCTAAAGAAAGTTCAAGTCCACTCTTTAATCTAATGGCATACAAGATTTCCCAATTTTTTCATTTCTTTTTTTCTTTCTTTTTCTTTTGTTTTCCTCCTGGGGTATGCCCCTTGTAGGTTGTATATTCGGTTAGCCTCTTTTCTATTTCAAGCTTATTTACCCAAAAAAAAAAAAAAATCACTAATGGCATACTCAAATGTGAATACTCAAATGTTGCCACATAATCTTTTGAGTATTCATTTAATGGGTTTCTAAAGTTAGCAATGTGAAGCTCTACAATGGTTTACTTTTGTCCATAATCAAAAGAGGGGAAAATGTTGGTAGTTTTGAGTATGCAACTTTGATTATTGGGAAAATGTTGGTAGTTTTGAGTATCCAAAGGCCAAAAGTTGAGTATTTATAAAAAATGTTGCTAACTTTGAGTATTTATCCAAATGCCATTGTGAGCCTTTTTGAGTGTTTAAATACCAAAATTTGAGTATTTTTCTTTTTGAGTATGCCATTGGAGATGCTCTAAGTCCATCTCTACATACGAGCTATAAATATGTGCACTGTACGCCGTGATTTTTTCAAGAAAACTTTGGATGGAACCGTTGCGCGCATGACGTTAACTGGTGGAAAAAACTAAAGGTAGTGATAATGCCAAAACTGTTTTTGAATGCGTCAAAACTGTTTTTGAATGCGCCAAAACTTCAATGCATAAAGAACTTGTACTTTTCACATGAGTACAAGTATTTCATGCACTTGAGTTTTGACACAATAAAAAAATGGTTTTGGATCTGACTTAACTTGCCAATAGAGTTGGTTGCACTGAATTTTACCTCATCTTCCTTGACAATTTTGTTCAATCGGTCAGAGATGAGAGGGTGTGGAGCTGAACGGTGTTTGAGCCTAGAGGTGTCAAACGTGTCCGTCGTGCCGTGTCGTGCCGCTTTTCTTCCGTGCCAACCGTGCCCGTGCCGTGCCGTGCCCGTTTACTTAATCGTGCCATGTCGTGCCGTGCTTAATCGTGTCGTGCCCATTTTTAGTCGTGCTGTGCCGGCCGTGCCATTTTTCTTCATTCGTGTCGTGCCGTGCCATGCCGTGCCGTTTTGTAACCGTGTCGTGCCGTGCCGGCCCATTTACTTAATCGTGTTGTGTCGTGTCGTGCCGGCCCGCTTACTTAATCGTATCGTGTCGTGCCGTGCCGTGCCGTGCCAACCCGCTTACTTAATCGTGTCGTGATGTGTCGTGTCGTGTCCATTTACTTAATCGGGTCGTGCCTTGCCGTTTTTTAATCGTGTCATGCCCGTGCTGACCCGCTTACTTAATCGTGTCGTGCCGTGCCGTGCCTATTTACTTAATCGGGTCGTGTCGTGCCATTTTTTAATCTTGTCGTGCCGTGCCGACCCGCTTACGTAATCATGTCGTGTCGTACCGGCCCACTTAATCATTTGACTCGTGTTGTGCCGTGTCCGTTTACTTATTATTATCGTGCCTGCGCGTGCCAGTATTGCTACTAGTTGTGGACTTGTAGTTGATAATCAAAAGTTCAAAACAAGAACGAACTTTTGCTTGCGACCTTAGATTGTATCGTAGATGGTGTCGCCCCAAGCGTAGGGCTACGTCGGCGGTAGCATAATAACTCGGAAGTCCGAGATCGAATCCACAGGGACCGAACGCACCCGGCGTGAGAGTTGTCTTGCTAGTAAAGGTGTAGCCTTGAAGCGGCAAACTTGGCTTGTGATTTGGGGGTGGAATTCACTTAACTCCGTGAATGACGCGAAATTTAAAAAACGACAAATTAACTAAGGCAAAGTCTAGGGGTATTTAACTACCATGACTCGGGTTAATCCATCCCCTCTTGATAACCGGTTCGGGGCATCGTTAAATGCCCCCGAACGGAAGATTTAGATTTTTAAACCATTTACAAGAAAATGTGTTTACCAAAGATTAGGAGTTTTCGGTACATTTTGCAAACGGATGGGTTGACATCGCCCAAAGCATCACATGTGCCAAGTAGCCAAGCTCTTGGCTACATGTGATCAAAGGGATTAACAAACCCATTCTTTGGTACATAAAAGTGCAACCCCAAATATTTGATAAACAAGCAATGTATACCTTAACATGAGATGGATGGATTAATCCCAAGCACTCCATGACTAAGCCTACTTAAACTACTCACCCATTACACTAATTAACAAGTCTAGAATATGGAAGAAAACTAAAACATGCTTAATAAACTTAAAAACCGATTTTTATGGTTAATCCTAGGTTTGCCTACCACAATTAACTCTTGAGAAAATCACAAACAACAATTACTAACTTGAGTTTAAGAAGGAAATGACTAGAAAAAAGAGAATACAATTTAACCGATAAAAACGTAAACAAACTTGATTTATATAGAGATCCAACGAGTAACTACAACATTAAACAACAAGAAATTAAAGGAAAATGAAGACTTACTTGATTAATCTAGAGAGATAAAGCTTAACAAGCTATGGAGTTTTTACTAGAAAAACTAACTAAGGAGGAGGAAGTAGGAGAGAGGAGGGAGGAGGGTATTTATACTAAAAGCCCTTTACATTGGCTAATTATCCCAAAAACATACTATAAGTGGAAAGTTTCCATAAATGGAAGATATTAAAGCAACCAAAAATCTGTCAAAAATCGCCAAGAATGAGTCTGGATCGATCCAAACTTGAGGTGGATCGATCCAGAAGTGTCTGCTAAGCTTTTGGGATGAGGTGGATCGATCCACTTTTAAGAGTGGATCGATCCAGATTGGTCTGGCCAGGCAGATTTTTTACCCGACTTCGTCCGAACTCGGAATGAGGCGATTCTTGAACCGTTGAAAAGCTCTATGAGTCTACTTTCTAACCCAATTAACCTCATATTCATAGCCTTTGTATCTTGAAAGTAATTAGCCTTTTTTTATCAGTTGGTCATATTTTCTCGAGGCTCATAACTCCAAATTTCTTGTTCTTTTGTTTCGGGCCTTCCTTGAACCTTCCAAAGCTTTTTGAATCGACTTCTAAGCTTCGGCGATTGTCCTCCATGGCATTGCGGGACCTTAGGTACTTCCGGATACAACCGGGGATTATTTGGAGCTTTGGACACACTTTTTAGCTCCGATTTTCTGAAACTCATCAAAAACACAACTCGCGCAAAATCAATCATAGAAAGGCACAAAATGCACATGTGTGTGATCACAACGAGCGAGATAAGCCTGGATATATACAACATTTGGGGCTTATCAACTTTCCTAACTTTTTACAAAAAAATAAAATTGTTGCTATCTGCTAGTGGAAAAACTATAACTAAATTGAATTGTTTTCTTGTTGATGAATTGTTTTCTTCTTGTTAAAGTTCCATTGTTAATGAATTGTTTTCCATGTGATTAGTGTTCAACTCACAAGCCTATACCATATTCTTTTCAAATTCCTGTCTCAATTTTTCAAATCTATAATATAACAAAAATAACATTACTCAATTACTCGAACTTTGTTAGGAATTTTATAGGTAATAATCCAACAACAATGCACAGCAGCACAACTGCACAAGCGATAATATATTCTTACATTTGATGAGAGAATTATGACAAAGGTTGAAAACTAAAAAAAAGAAAAGAAAAAGGATGGAGTGCCAACAATGAATCTTCGCAAGTGTTGTGCATCACGCTGGTGTTCTTCACAAGAGTTGTGCATCAAGATGTTCATTGCTCGCCGGGCTCGTCCAAGATAGCATTGCTTGAGACCATGTTGTCTATTGCGCTGCTCCTTATGGCCAAATCAATCAGCCCTGCAATACCAAAGATGTTTACGAATTAAAAATGAACACGCTTTACTATCCAAACTCTAACAAGGCAAAAAGGCTGTGTTGATAGGCTTTAAACTTTAAACTAACCTGGGATTGCACAATTAGACCGTAAAAATGAACACACTTTACTATCCAAACTCTAACAACAGCTCTGCCCAGAACTTGGCATCCAACAAATAAGCACGCACAACCATGAATAGGGATCAGGGGAATACATTGGCTCAGTAATTATCAAGGAATCATAAGCAAATTAACTGGCTGCAACTTAGTTGCCCTGCCAGGGTTTCACCTTCATAACTCGACATCAACAATAATAGGTATCATCATAGCCCAGAAACAGAATAATGCCCAGAAAGCATGTCTATGATAAAAACAGAACCACAAACTGCCCAGAAAGTCAGTTTTCATCACTGCACAGATTGCTATGAACAAAATACAGCAGCAGATACACAATACAGCAGTAGCATAGTGCTTACGCCCTTGGATTGCATTCCAATATTATTTCCCCAAGCGTGGGGTTTAGGTCGGCGGTAGCATAATAACCGGAAGTCCGGGTCGAGTCCACAGCGACCGAATGCGTGACGCGTGATGATTGAGTCGCGAATGATGGTTTAGCCTTAAAGCGGCAAACTTGACTTTTGGAGTTTGTTTGGTGGAATTCTCTTAACTTCGAGAATGACGCGGAATTTGAAAAGACTAATTAAAACAAGGCTAAGTCAAGGGATTCACAACACCCATGACTTAGGTCGATTCACTCTCCTCTAAAATGACCGGCTCGGGGATATCGTTAAACATTCTCAAACGGAAGATTTGGAATTTAAACTCATTCAACTAGAAATGGTGTTTATCAAAGATTAGGATTTTTGGTTCATTTGAAAAATGGCCGAATTGACATCGCCCTAAGCATCACACGTGCCAAGTAGATAAACTCTTGGCTACGTGTGATCAAAGAGATTAACAAACCCGAGCTTTGGTACGTAAAATAAATCCTATCACTTTGTTCAACAAACGATGTTTGCAATATGGCAAGGAGAGCGAATGAACCTAAGTCACAGGGTGCTAATCACCCCATGACCGAGCCTAAACCGACTACTCGATCATTGCTAAAGAAGACATGCCTAATTTTATGAAGGAAATAAAGAACATAACATATGACTTTATAAACTGATTTTTATGGAAGATTATAAGCCTACCTACAACTATAATACTTGAGAAAATCACAAACAACTATTAAGAACAAGAGTTTTCAAAGGAAATAGCTAGAAAAACAAGAAAATGAATTAACCGATAAAAACGGAAATAAACTAGATTTATATAAAGGTCTCAACACGTACTACAACATTAAAGAAGAACAATTACCTTGAAACTAAATGGAAGAGCTTGAAAATCAAGAGAGAAGGTAGAGCAAACTAAGAACAAACTAAGGGAGGAAGAGAGAGAAGGTAAAAACAAGTCTCTAAACCTAAAATTCTGAGGTT
>OY978218.1:20996197-21103697 GCA_963854785.1 Vaccinium vitis-idaea | reverse complement strand
AAAAATTAGCTTGACCCGGCATCGAGAGGTATGTCAAAAATTAAATTTCGGTGCAAAAAACAACGGCCTGGATCAATTCAGAATTTGAACTTTTGAAATGATTCAGGCCATTGTTTTTTTTTCACCAAAATTCAATTTTTGACATACCTATTGATGTCGGGTCAAGTTAATTTTTTTGCATATACACACTACTCTGCGGGCCCTACAAATGACCTGTTGAGATTATGTGATGAGGTGTCAGTGGGACCCTTTTGGGTTCCATAAATAAGTTTTCCTCTTTAGAAAAGTAAGTGAATGAAAGAGCTATAAGCAGAGCCCTTTGAGCAGAATTTTGGCAATATAAGCAGCCCCCTTTTCCCCTGTTCCTTATCCCGCTGCCGTGACTGCATTTGGACAGTCTTGATTTGCCCTATTTTCTTGAAGATCCCTAAAATCAAAAGAATAGGTTTCGGTAATGCCAATATATAAGTGGTATATATCATAGCTTTGTTGGATCAAGAACTGTTTGGGATTGAAGATTTGTGAAGGAAACTCTACAACAATGGCAAGTTCTGGCAATCAACACATGGGAGCTCAACAACTTCTTCTTCCACTTTTTCATGGAAAAACTATAGTATTTGGAGTGTGAAAATGAAGACTCAACTTATTTCAAATGATATTTGGAGTGTGAAAACTATAGTAATTGCTTATCATTTCTACCAATACTTGCAGGGTGTTTCGGACGAACTTAGAGTCAGCCGGAATTAATTCTTGCAGCATTTTTTTTAGTCATTTCAGGCACTTATGCTTGCGGGTGAGGAGGCTTCGTGAGTTGTAGGCAAAAATAATTAAACCTAAGATCTCAGAACATAATGAACAACTAAGTCACGGGCTAACACCATGAGGCCAACCCGTTGGTCTTGATAGTAGGTAGGTGTTACTCACGACTAAGGTTCAAATTTTTGCACTTCATAAATGTTTAATAAATTTTTCTTTTAGTTTATATGGTTTGTTATAAATTTTGCAAGATTTTAATAACAAACTTACAAATAAAACACTTTTGACTATAAATAAACCACAATAATTAATTTTCACTCAACAAACACTGATAAAAAAAAAAAGGTTTAAAACAATCAATTCTCTTATTGTTACAAATAATATTCTTTATAATTAAAGTTAATAACTTGATTAATTAGAGAGAACGCAATATTTAAGCGGTACTTTCTATTTGATTTTCTTCTTCTTCTTCTTCTTCTTCTTCTTTTTCCTTCTAATGGTATAAAGAAGTGTAGAAGTTTGTTTTAGTTAGATTACGAAGCTAAAATATATTTTTACCTTATTAGTCATCTTATATTGAATTTTTTTTATATAAAAAAAAAACAAGGGAACTATTTTTTAAATTCGTGTTAGGCCTCCAAAATATTAGTATCGGCCCTATAAATAAGCAAACCAACTTGGGTTTGGATTTGGATGACCCAAACATCAAGGCCGGCCCTACTGCATCACCACCAAACCCACTAATTGACTCTGATTCAAATTCCAGGATTCAATTTTTTGATTATCAAATGGAGACTGAATAGCCATTTTTTGTTTTGAACGGATTGAATACCAATCAACTTTTTCGATCTTAAAAAATGTCAAGTTTTGTTACGGAAGAAAATAACGAGGAGTAAGCCAAGTTTGAGGTTCCGGTGATTGGAAAATATCACGGTTTGTAGTGAGAAGAGGAGGACCGAAGGTGCAAAGAGAGAGTTTTGTGGAGTGGGCTGGGCTTGTGTTGAATTCTAGGTTGCTCTGGAAGGAAAATCAAGATGATAGGCCAGCAGAGGCGGCTCCACCTTAGGGTGTGGGTGGTCACCCGAACACCCTGAATTTTTTTTTTTTGTTAGAAATACATGTAATTTTTTAATTTTTATTTATTTTTTGTCATTTTGAACACCCTAGCCACGATTTTTGAACACCCTATCCAAAATGTTTTTGAACAAATAAGCCCACAACATATTTGAATACCAACCCAATTAGAGCCCATCCTAAAATAAATAAGGAAAAGAGAAAATAAAAAATAAAAAGAATAAAATAGAAACGGGAAACATATGGGTTTTGATCATTCCGGACCCCCTGTCCGACCTTGGTGCAAAGAAACTCGAAAAATAATGTAGGGAAGTAGTATATTTTTTTATCCGAAAATTACACATTTTTTTCGTAGGGAAGTACTTTATTTTTACTGTGAAAAAAAGGGTTTTTTAAACATGGGAAGTGGGGCTTCAACCCCGTTAAAGATCTTGATTAGTTCTTTAATTTAGTATTAAAAAAAAAAACATGTACGAGAGTACTTTATTTTTTATAAAAAAAATTACTACATATTTTTTTGTAGGAAAGTAATTGTTTTTGCTGAGAAAATGATTTTTTTTTTTTTAACGGGGGAAGTGGGGTAAACCCCGTTAAAGTACTTCCCTACGAAAAAAAGCGTGTTTTTTTTTAAATAAAAAATAAATTACTTCCGTATATTATTTTTTAAGTTTCTTCGCACGAAATTAAAGATCTCGATTAGTTTTCTAATTTATTATGAAAAAAATAAATTAAAAAATCATGTACTAGAGTACTTTATTTTTTGATCCAAAAATTACAGGTTTTTCTTTTTTTTTATCGGGAAGTACTTTATTTGGTGGCATTTGTTGATATTAGTAGATTTTTTTTTGTATGTATAGTTATGGTTTCTCGATGACCTTAGTAGAATTTCTGAACACCCTCGCGAGAATTCCTGGAGCCGCCACTGTAGGCCAGAGTGGGTTAAGGATATAGATACAGTTGGTGGGGATGGAGACGATATCGAGACTCCATTATCTCTGCCTTTGGGCTTGCTCAATCACGTGGCCTTTTCATGAAGTGAATATCTTGACCATTGGATTTGAATAGGAGGGATCCTCCAATTATTGCAGAATTGGAGAAGAGCCGAACTCAAAGCAATGGATGCAACAATTACTCTATTCTTCCTAGATGGTATCCGAAATATTAGAAATATCAGATATGTAGGAGTCTCTCACATATCCAACAATAAAGTTGCCTCCGACCAGTTGGAGTTCAAACAACAACATGAACGAATGACTGCCTTCTACTAATCAGTAAACCAGCATTTCTCAAGGTTTTTTATACATATCTAGAGCTCCCCTAAACTTACCTATTGCTATAACAAGTTATGCATTCCAAAACGTGTCCATGTACTATATAATTATCGCATAAACGTTGCTATATCCAAATATAAGGGGATCTAGGAGAATAGATGCTTAGACACATGCAATGAGGGGGCACAGAAAAGTCGGGGGAGTTCACGTACCAGTAGTGTCCGACACGAATACTCCTTGGACACGACAAACAAATATCCAAAGTGTCCCACTTTCGTTTTTTTATTTTTCATGTGGACAATCTGATTCTTATCCTGCTATCCCCCCGCCGGAGTTCACTTCATTTCGTTGGCAGCTTATCAATAGTAAACATTCCCTGTCTAAGAAGATTCCTCCCCTTCCTAAACTTTTAGCTTTTGTGATTCCTACATAACTGTCTCTTATGATCCCTTTATGAAGGAATCACAAAGTTTTGCTCAGTCATCGAAAAGTTTTGGAAGGGGAGGAATCTTCTTACATGTGCAAAGTCTTATCTAAGGTGTTTTGTCATGTCTTCTATCTTTAAGAAATTTGAGTATCACAGTATCGGTATCGTCTCGCGCGTACATGGTGGTGCTATCTGGAAGCGTAGATCTTGAGTGTGAAATTGAATCAAGTGAGCATACCTATAGGAAAATGTTCACAGCAACAAAACCTGCTGTCAGTGGACTAGAAACTGTTTCAAATGCTTCATCTATCCCTTCACCTGAACTACTCTTAAATTCTGACGTAAATTGAAGGAGATTAATGCAGACATGTAAGACTAAAAAGAGGAGCAAATCAAACCAGTAAGACTGGAAATATTTATAATGCATCAGAGTATTTTCTCAAACAGAATAGACTTGTTACAGCAATAACTTCACGCCAATCACAATACTATCTTACATAATAGTCACAGTTCTCTACTGCTCAAGTAGAGCAGCTCTTGATATACATGAGAGAAATTAAAAGGCAACACAATTTAAACCTTGGAACCTGTGTTATTACTTTGAGCTATCCGGGGCATTGCAGAACTACAACTTCAAACTTAAGCAACACCATGCAAACACTAAACAAAGAAAGGAGAACTCACCTTTTTGATCTTCTTGCGTTCTGGCCTTCCCCTATGGATTCTGCTAGCCTTGAGGTCAAACCACTTCCCTGCAGAGTAGTTGGCTTCTCCTGGATTGTATTGCAAGGATCACGTGAAGGCCAAGCCTGCCTCAATTGCCTAGTTGGACTACCATACTCTCTCAAATGTCCTACCCTTGAATTAGCCAATATTTGATCCCTAAGACTTTTTACTGTTTTGTATCTCATAAAATCATCCTCACAACTTCTCCTTTGAGCTTGTTTCTCAACCTCATAGAGCCTCTCCCTATCTAACCCAACACCTACATTCTGAATACTTTCAACTCCATCGGATATGCTCCTTTGAAGAGAAGTATTTCTCCTCGAACCTCTCCCAGAGATAAAATTTTGTCCTTCGATTTCATCATCAATCAAAACTCTCCTGGATTCGTGATTTCGGCTTGAGGAATTTATCTGTTTGCAGGTCTTGTTATTGTTGACCATGTTCAAGTCTACAGAACAAGTATCACTTATGGCAGAATCTTCTTCGGAGCCATCTCCATCCTCAACTTCTCCATACCCTTCTTTAGTATTATTCTCGTGGGTGACAAAACGGGATCCCCTTAAATAGGCACCATTATCATCATCCTTGCCATGACTTGGAATTGGAGAAAGGCTTCCCTTTTGTTTTCCTCTTTTCATAAAGGCTTCAAGTTGATTCCTTAACTTATCGACAATAGTATTTTTTTCCTCAAATTTATGCTTAGCTTCCAAAAGTTTCATTTGGGCTCTCTCTTCCCTTAACTTATCAGCTATATGAAGCATCTCCCTTTCATTCTCAACCCCTTCGTTTATTTTTACAGACTCTCTCTTCATTTTCTCGACTTCATCTTTGTCATCACCAATATCTCTAGCTAAATCATCACACACTTGTTCTATTATTTCTCTTGCTCTCTTCTCACTCTCAAGTTCTTTCATTGCCTTCAAAAGTGATGATTTTGTGTCTGCTAATTCATTTCCCAGTTTTTTGTTCAAACTCTCAAATCGTCGCCTCAGCTTCCTTTCAACCTCAAGTTCACCTGCGACCGACTCAATAGCTGATTCCACCACTTGTTTCTCCTTGTTTTTCCATGCCACTTTCTCTTCAGCGAAACACTTGACAAGATGATTGATTTCTTTTTCTTCCAGACGCTGTTCTTGGATCAATTGATTGACCAGCAAGCGGGCCCTCTCAAGCTCCGCATGTAAGGCAGAGATTAAGGACAAGCTTGATGAAGGCTGATCATCACGAGACCAGATACGGTTGATTATTTTCAGTAGCTCTTTAGATGTTGTCAAAGCATTACTAATATCCTTCAAACGTGGCCCACCTCCAACTATGGACTCGCTAGGAGTCTGACATCGGGATCTAGTCTCAACCTGCATTATTGACACGAGAAACACAGTTATTGCTACACAATGTATAACTCTTCACTCTTCAGCCATGACCAACATATTCCAATGTTGTTTAAAAGAAAAATAGACTTCAATTCAAAATTCTTAACATCAACATCAAAAATAGGTATTGGCAATAAAAAGGGGCAGGTGCACAGGCACGCTAAATTGTGGTACGTGAGCAAGCAAGGGTAGCCCTCTAGATTAAATAGTTATTAGAACGCACTTTTTGGAGTAAAAATTAAGTAAAACTATAGTTCAAACTTCAAATTACTTAAGCAAATCTCCATATTTTAGGAGATTCGGATGGATTTGCAAAATCTCCAAAATATAAAGATCACTAACTCTATGGCCTGCCCCAATCTGCTTATTGGAATCCTGATGCTGCACAACACAACCAGATGAAAAGAAGACAACATCAAAACTAGAGTCAGACAATTCGCTAATCGAAATAAGGCTCAATGACAATTGACGAACATAACAGACATTAGGAATAAACAGTTAAAGGGAAGGAAGTAGAGATGATGGATCTAATAGAAACAACATGCATATGGTAACCATTGGCGGTGACAATACTAATAGGGGAAGCAGGGGGCAAGTAGGGGGCACACAATGAATAAGAAGAGAAATAAGGCGTCATATGATGGGAAGAGCCAAAATCAAAGATCCAAGTGGCGGGTAAGATACTTATGGTGGAAGAACTATGCAAATTTGAGGGAGTGGGTAAGATACCTATGGTGGAAGAACCATGCAAACTTGAGTGAGTGGTAGACATGGCAGAAGCTTGAGAAGAACTCCCTTGAATGGCTACCAAGTAAGCCCGATACTGCTCAAAATCAAACTCAGGAAGGGCACTACAAGAGGTAGGAGTTAACAAGGCACAGGAGGTAGGAGTTGCCAAGGCTGTAGGAGGGCGAGGAGGACGCTGTGGTGCCTAGGAACTGAAGAACCAAGCGAATGATGAGCATTTCGTCCTTAGGCTGGAAACGCTTAGGGCACACATGCTTCCAATGACCCTTCTGCTGACAATAGCTGCACTCATGGGGCTTGGGCTTTCATGCAAAGTGAATAAGATACGATGCTAGAGTGGGCAACAGAGGTGCCAATCTGTTGCCGAAGATGAACTGAATGAAGCAGGCGGAGCAGCAAAGACAGACTGTGAGGGAGAAGCCATACTAGCCACTTTGAACCTTGTTTCTTTTGCAATAAGTTCATGAACAGCTCCATCCACAGAGAGTTGAGGAGAACAACAGAGAATTGCTCCACGAAGGAGCTCAAACCGGGCTTGAAGAGCCATTAGGAACTGGACAAGCCTCTGTTTCTCACGATACTCAACATAAACATCAAGTGACTGTAAACGAGTAGGTTCCGTACCAGCTAACTGGTCCAATAACTAGTAATTTCATTATAAAACTCCTGAATAGACTTATCACCCCGACTAGCATGACAAATAGATAACTCAAGTTCGTTCTGTTCGGCAAAATTAGATTCAGGATACATACCCTTCAAATAATCCCAGACTTTCTTGGATGTGTCATACTTAAAAAAAATCATTCCAATACTTGGTTTTGCAGAGCTGTGAAACCAAGTAAGAATTTGTGCATTTTCTATGGTCCATTTTCCAAGTGTCGTAGCATCATAGTCTTCAGCTTTTGGATTAGACGACTGTTGCCGGGTTGAGCCATCTACATGTCCCCACACTCCTTTCCCAACCACAAAATTTTTCATTTCATGTGCCCAGTAGGAGTAACGCTAATCGCTTGATTTTTATCATTCGACATCTTGCTAAATCGAGTATGCAAAATAAAAGAGAAACGTAGCAGTTACTAGAGTAGATAAACAGATAGCGAGGTCCAAAGAGACCTAAGAACAGATTGTAACACTGTTGATTGCTGAGAGGGCGGAACGAAGTAAGTTTGTGAATCATTAGAGTACGCAGAGATCCGGAGAAGCTTGTCAGATGCAAACAAGAGCAGACCGAGATTTCTGAGGGCTGTCGGAGATCAGAGAGAGGCTGTTGGGGTTCTAGCGAGTCGTCAGAGGCTGCCGGAGTCTGGGGAGGGTCATTGGAGGCAGGCAAGGCTTGTCGGTGACTGGGCTTGAGGATTTCTGGTGTTTCTGAGTTCGACGAGGCCGATTGAGAAGTAGAGGTTTTGGGAAAGAGCATTAGAAAGGAAGAGAAAGAAGCGTCTGAGAGAGAGAAGGTTAGACAACTGAGAGAGATGAGATGTAGAGGTCCAGATTGACAAAGATGCAGAGATCGACAGAGGTATTTGTCGATCTAAAAGGTTGGAGAATAACCTGCTCTGATACCATGAAACAGTTCAGAGAAGAACGAAATAGAACGGCTGAATGTATTTCTGAATAATGAAAAGGATACAACTCAATACGTTTAAATAGAAAACCTAGACTAGAGAATCTGTCTATCTTAAGCAAATTTATAACTAAAATAGAAGATACATGAAGATATGACTACAATATAATCGCATGCCTAACATAGAAGATACAAAAGATTCAATATACATTCACAAAAGTAACACCCACTAGACAAAATGAAACCTAGTTTATGCTTTCAACTTTTCACTGGAGTATTAATGTTCCTTGGTCACACAACTCTATCTAAACAAATCCTTGTAAAAAGCCCTAAAAAGCAGTAACTTGGCAGTGTAATGTAAAATAATACTGGTCAACAAGGTGACGAAGGTCTGAAAAATATTGAATCCAAAAGGACTAAGAAGTTCGTGTGAAGGTCTGAAAAATATTGAATCCAAAAGGACAAAGAAATTTGTGTCAGAGAATGAAAAAAATTAGGTGTAACCTCCATTAAACTGGCACTGCTAAGGGAATCCAAAAGGCCAACATTGTGGTCTGCAAGCCTGATCCTATGAGAAATTGATGATGTCCTCCAGTGGCGACTTCCTGTACCCGATCGATCCATCCTCTGCAACGTTGAAAAGAATCACAAAAATAAAGGGAAATCATCGATTTGATAACAGATACAATTAAAAGTGAAAACAACAAAAAACAACTTAAGCAACACAACAATTGCAGTAGTGCTAGCCTCCATTCTGCTTTAAGAAGTTTACGTTCTGTGTTTCCTGTATTTTGTATAGAAAATGGAGACGATTGATTAGGCTGCAAAACAAATTTTGTCAATCATATCACCTAGGTAACCTATTTGGAACCATCTTTCAAGAGATCTCTTCAAATTAGCAATACATAAAGCTTCAATTAGTAGTTTCAGAATTCTCTGCCATTGAAAAATACTAGTTTAAACTTATGTTGATTTTAAGGTGAAAGCTAATACTTCAGAAGCATATAAAACAAAGCATATGACATCAAATTTAAGTCAAAGAGTTATCCACTAGAATCCGGCCCAAGCATCAAGTCCTTAAAGCCCACCTTGTCTCAATTTATACTTTCGATAGTAAACTTTTGAGAGTTTTTTTCCATACCAATATCTCACCATTCACCAACCAAGCAGCCGCAACTAACTGCTAAAACACATACGTCCGTTCAATGAAAGGAAATAAAAGCACGGGATCGTTTAATTTTCTTTTATTTTTAATGCGTAAATAGGAAAATTGTGTGACACACGTCTCTAACTTTCTACTGGGATTAAACTTTCCCACAAAACTTGACACAGTTTTGCAGGAATCTTGTTCCTACAATCAATTCTACGTAATTGAATTCTATGCAATTAAACTACGACTTTTCAACATTCCCTTTAAGTTATATATGTCAAATGGATGTGTAAAAGGAAAATTACTTCATTTCGCTTTACTTTTGTCGGTTTAATTTGTTGTCTTAACCAAGTTTTTGACAATTTCGTGACCAAGTAAACGGAGTCATAATACCCACCTCAGAAACGGGACTGTGAGACGGATCAGACAAATGCGGAGGAAGGGAAACCGAATGCACCGACCTGGCCCCCGCTCTCTCTCCAACCCTCATCATCATCATCATCTCTCTCTTCTTTTTCTTCTTCTTCTTCTTCTTCTCCTCCTCCTCCACCTCGAAACCCTCTCTAACCCTAGGCGACGGAACCTCGTTCATCTCCCACAGCGTCGCCGCCAGCTTCCTCGCTGACACCCCAACACCGCTGTCCGCCGCCGCCACGTCCGCATTTCTCCAACTGGGGACCGGCGTGCCGGATCTGGATCTCCGATCCGTACCCGCCAAGATGGCCCGCTTGACCTTGTAAGTCTGGAGCACTGACGAGGTCGTGG
This sequence comes from Vaccinium vitis-idaea, assembly GCA_963854785.1. Taxonomy (NCBI): domain Eukaryota; kingdom Viridiplantae; phylum Streptophyta; class Magnoliopsida; order Ericales; family Ericaceae; genus Vaccinium; species Vaccinium vitis-idaea. The sequence goes on along the minus strand of OY978218.1, from coordinate 21,093,844 downwards.
ATGACGTCGGCGAGCAACCCCTCTTCCGGATCTTGCAGGACCCATGAATCAACCCGTCCACGACACGGTTCTGCCTAGGCATTAGTATCACTGTTTTATATAATCAGCTGGCTAAAATCTAGGAAGGTTAATAATAAGAATTACTAGAATGAGCAATGCTATAAATATATATGACTGATCTGCTGCTGAAAACGAAGGAAGGAATCTGTGTTACTGCTGTATCTGTGTTGTACAGTACTCCTATTGCATTGTTCTAGTAGCACTAGTAGTTTAGTTTAATAAGAGTACTCCATATATCTGTGTGGTGACTGGTGAGGGAGGAGAGGGAGAGGGGAGGGGAGGGGAGGAGGTCCAGAAAGAGATGCTTTTCATAGCTGGTGGAGCGAGGAGTGTGATGGTGCGTGGTTGATGTAATCAGTCTTCGCTGTCTGTCTGGGTGGGTGGGAACAAAAAGAAAAGAAAAAGCATCTCACCTGACACCTGGCTGGAGGTTATTGGTTTGGTTGACTTTTGCTTTCCCCTTTTGAACTCTCTACTTGAAAGGACTCTCTGCTAATTCAATTCCCCTTCCTTCTTTTGTCTCGCCATTTTCTCAGTCAAATGTTTTTTTTTATTTTTATTGGACCTGCCTCGGTCTAATATCGCACGTCACATTAACAACAGGTTATTCAACGCTCCAAAAGCGTGAGCGGATCCGTTATCCCGAATTTCCTGTCCCAACTCCTTATCCCGTTTATCTGAATTGTCCATCCAAGCAATCAACGGCGCAGATTTCATCTCAACTCAAACAAATCTGAGTCATACACATTCATCTGCGAATGTGAGCTGTTAAGTACTCAGATGGACGGCTCGGATGAACAAAACACGGAATCAAGACAGGGTTTTCGAGACAACAGATCCGCAACCTCCAAAAGCAATTCTTTCCCTCTTTAACGTGAGATGAGAGGGGGGTGCAATTCAAAAGAATTTTTCCATATTACTCTATAGGAGTACTAAAAAGAAGAACTAACAAAATTTCTAAAATTACAAAATAAGACAATGTAAATGATGTAGGCAAAATGAGACTTTTGTCTTTTGTTTTGCTAACAATAAGGTAAACCACAATCAAAGACCAACATACCACTCTAGTCTCTAGTACGGTATTTAATGTTTTTTTCAAGATTGCACCATTAAATTGGCACTTACCTGGAGAGGAGGCACTTGTATACCATTAAATTGACACTTATGTCAACTTCGACAACTTGTGTATCAATTTTTGTAATCGGTAAGCTAATACAGTAGTTGTAATGCCTCCGAAATTCGATTCATTGAGTAAAAGGTTTTCGTAAAATCCGAATAAGTGTAAACTTGTTGAATTAAAGGACTGAGTTTAGTATGTAATTTCAAATATTACAAAGTGAACGGAGAAAGTTTTTGATTTAAAAGGGATTACAAAATAATGAACCATCTAAACTACTACGTACATCTATGACTCCACCATTTCTTCGACCTTGACATTCTCAAGATCTCCGTGGTAGCGTTATACATGATTTATGCTCCATCCACACCTGATTGAATACTAGGGCACTCAGTAAAATATGGAAAACATTAACCCATAAGAAATTTTATGGGGTGATACATCATTTCAATTCTAATTAATCAATGACATTGACATCAATACTTAATGCACCCATATACTATGATCCTATACACTATGCTCACATAGGTCACGCCTAACTCATAGTTGGGATGCGACACAACTCTTAACGTAGCACAGTTCGGGGCATCCCTAATTGTTTACCCGCGGTTTTATCTAACGACTATTCGATGCTCACATACTCTATGATCCCACACATTATGCTCTCTTACGTCATGTCCTACTCATCAGTTAGAACACGACACGACCAAGAAATCTCCTGACCCCATGGTTTAACTAATGCATCGATCAAACACAACAACGTACATTGCAATCATGGGCACATGCTTGGTTCATCAACATTAATCAAATGTAATCAACTTAAACATGCAATAACAAAATTCCAACTTTATCTCTAAATATGATGTTTGATCCGGGTGTACAAATAACACATAAGGTCCATGTTTTGCGTAATTTAAAATTCCATCTAAGAGGTTCATACGAGTCTCCGGGGTTAAAACAAACAATTAAAGCGTGAATATCAGAAGTCAACCAAAAAGGATGCACAAAGTTTTAGTCACAGGAAGTACTCTTTGGAAAATTGGGATTCACGTTCGACGTGAGAAGGTGGAAAATGAGGCATCCGGACTCCGGATGTCTGTAATTTAATGGAATCAACGGGTATCTGTAATCTTAATCTGGAGAGATAAATAAGTATTTAATAATGTAAAGCTCGAAATATAATCGAGATAAAGATGGAAGTACAATTACAATTCTTTAGTAGTGTGAATTATAATTTGTGAAATAATAATAGAATCCGGGTGGGATTAGGTTTTCTTATTTACACAAGGAGCCCAAATTTATTTCTCCTCAGGTCCCTGCTCTAGCACTATAAATATATTGTTATATTCTCTAGGTCTCACAACAATCATTCAAAAAATTAGAATAGAGGTTGTGAGAGAGAGAACAAAGAGATCACGTAGAAGTCCACACTTGGCTACGTGATCGAGATATAAGGGAATATGGCAGAAGATCATGAGGTACTATAGAGCAGAGTTTGATGCGTACAGTAATCGGGTCTGTCAAGTTCTAAAATAAACAAATCCACCAGCGTTCGTGTCTACGGATGAGAGGTAAACCCTAATTCTGCCTTGTAGGGCTTGTGTTTATTTTTATTGTTTAATCTGTACGCATAATTACTGGGTTCTGGGATTCATTTCCCAACAGTGGTATCAGAGCGGACTGTAATCATGCGTATGGATTAAACAATCCATGTTGTCCGTAGAACATAAACATAGAACTGTGCTAACTGTTGTTTTGCAGAGTTCTAATTTGTTATAACGTCTGTTTTGCATAATCGATTATCCCACTATTACATAAACATAGAACTGTTCTAATTTTTTCTAGATTTTTAGGGTCAGATTGCAAGGTTGTTTTGACCTAGTAAACATTGGAATTGGAAAATCTGTTCTTCACGGAAGTTGTAGATAATTGAATTTCAAATCCAACCCAATTGGAATCAGTTCAATCGGAGTTCGGATGAGGGAGAAAAATCGAAAATACTGAAGGTTTTACAGTTTATTCGGAAAAAAATTCAGATCCGATTTTTGTTGCCTAAATATGGCTGGATTTTGGTTTCCTTGATTGATTCAAAGTACCTACGCCTCCTATGTAAGTATTGCTCAAGGATTTCAAGTTTGGAATGATTCCTTATTGCTTAAGGATTTCAAGACTCGAAGAATTCCAGATTGCTTAAAGATTTCAAGACTGGAAGGATTCCTTATTGCTCAAGGATTGCATCTTTGACCATAATAGTTGGGATACATATTATTTCTGTTTCCTTATTTATGAATATTTGTATATTTATATTGTTTGCGTGTGATACTTTACCATATTTGGACAACATGGTAATATTTGGCCTTTGACCTAGATCACGGTTTTTGCAAACATGTTAATTTTGATAACCTTCACAAATTTTTTAAATAACTAAGTGGGAGAGGGACTTTATTTTGTAGATAGGCATAACCTTTTAATTTTACTTTCTAGACACTAAACTGTGCCCAATAAAATTAAATGGACCCTGCTATTGGTACATAACCTTTTGTACAGAAAATGTACAAATCGCTCTCGGGGACCCACTTTTGGGTCTCACACGAGTGATCCGAACCGTTCATTATTCTTAGAATATTTTTCCGAGGGGCTCCACAAAATTTCAGCTCAATCGGACGGTTAGAAGTGCTCGAACCAAAAGCACGCCGTTTCATTTTCAACAAAACGGCGTGATTTTGGTTCGAGCACTTCTAACCGTTCGATTGAGCTGAAATTTTGTGGAACCCCTCGGAAAAATGTTCTAAGAATAATAAACGGTTCGGATCACTCGTTTGGGACCCAAAAATGGGTCCCCGAGAGCGATTTGTACATTTTCTGTACAAAATGTTCTGTACCCGTAGGATTACCGAAAATTAAATAGCTAATTTGATTTGGTTCTATAAATAAAAGCAGTGACTCAGATGGAGAGGATACTTGTTATTTATAGCTAAGTGTATACCATTACCTAACCTCAAGATTCATTGTCCTGTAATGAACTACCCCAGATGGAGGAGTAGTCCGCACAACAATTATTTTGAAGCTATCCTCTAAGGAAGTAAGTACCGATAATGCCATAATTAATTTTGTCCGATGGGGAGGAAGGTACTAAAACCAACACACAAAACTTAATTATATCATATACACGAATGATGAAGAGTAACAGACCTACCCATCGAGGCATACTCTTCACATTGTGTAGGGTTGCTAATGTTTTTCTTTTAATAGACTGGTTGAAGGAACCAATTTAATAGAAATACAAAAAATTTTAAATTGCCCTTCATAATTATTGTTATGTGATTCTCAGATTCAAAAAATGGATTCTTTCAATCCACTTAATGACATTGTCAAATAAATTTACTGGTCTTAATTATATTGACTAGAAAATGATATGGGATATTGTGTTGACTGCTTAGGGAACCAAATTTGTGTTCTTTGAGGTCTGCTCTACCAAACCCACTGAAATTCTAACAGAACCTGAAATTCGGTATATAAGGATTGGGTTACAACTAATGAGATGGCGCGATGTTACATTTTAGCTTCTATGTCGAATATATTGCAACATCAACATCAGTTTTTAGAAACTGCCTATGACATGATGCATAACCTAAAATAAAGGTTTGAGGTGCGGCTAGGCCAGTTGCAATGTGGGATTTGGGGAATATAACCATTGGTGAAGGAACCCTAGTAAGGGGATCATGTTCTGAAGATAATAGGTCTTCTGAATGAACTAGAGATCCTAGGAGCTAAAATTGATGGGAAAACTCAGGTTGATATTGTGCTCCAGTTGCTGACTAAGCCTTTTCAATAGTTCCGCCTGAATTACAATATGAACAAAATGCATTATTGTTAGACGAAACTGTTGAAAGAGCGTTAAATTAGCTAAGGGTCTTTTGGTTGATAAATAGAAAATTGTACTTGTAGTTAAAGAGGTTTCTACTTTTAAGCCGGAAGGCAACAAGAAGCGGGAAAAATGTCAACAACAAGCCTAATGGCAAGTGTTTTCACTATAAGCAGAAAGGACACTGGAAGAAGGTTATCTGAATTATCTCAATAAATTGAACAAACAAGGACACTAATCATGTTTGCAATTCATTGCAAAGGTTCCAAGAAACCTGGAGACTTAGTGATGGAGAGATTTATCTACATATGGGAAGTGCTACAAAAGTAGCGCAGTTGCAGTAGGCATCTAATTTTGAGAGATTGTCTTTATGTTCATTGAATTAGGAGAAACTTAGTTTTGGTTTCTAATTTGGTTAAAGATGGATATTTGGTTTATTTTAATAACTTTGTGGTTATTAAGTTAAATAAATGTTTATCTGTTTTAGTTCATTGGTTGACAATCTCTACATTATTAATCTTATTGTTCCTACGGTGCAACTGAATGAATTGAATAACACTAATAGATTGCCATATAAGATAAATGAGCCTTATAAGTTGAACCAAACGTATCTTTGGCACTTACGCCTAGGTCATATTAATCTAAATAAAATTTCTAGACTGGTTAGAAATGGACCTTTGGGTTCATTAGAAGTGGAGGCACTTCCGGTCTGTGAATCTTGTTTGGAAGGTAAAATGACCAAGATGCCCTTTTTAAGAAAAAAAGGGAGAGCCAATGAAACGTTGGAATTGGTTCACTCTGATCTGTGTGTACCTATAAACATCTGGGATAGAGGTGGTTTTGAGTATTTAAATACTTATTGATGATTATTCAAGATATGGTTACATTTATTTAATACATAGTAAAGTTCGAATGCTTTGAGAAATTCAAGGAGCATAGCCCGGAAACGGAAAAGCGTCTGGATAAATGTATCAAGACATTGCGATTTGATTGTGGTGGCGAATACCTCTTGGAAGAATTTAGGAACTAGTGGCAGTAGAAGGGATTAAATCTCAGTTGTCTGCGCTAAGTATGCCTCAACATAATGGTGTAGCAGAAAGAAGGGATATGGTGAGATCAGTGACAAGTATTCAAATTTACTAAATTCGTTTTGGGGGACATGCACTAGAAACAATAGCATACATTCTTAACTTTGTACCATTTAAGCTAGTACCAACTGCACCCACAGAACTGTGGACTGGGAGCAAAACTAGTCTATGGCATGTTCAGAATTGGGGTAGTCTAGCACATATGCTGAAAGGGAAAACAGATAAATTGGAATCAAGGACAAATGTTTGTTTGTTTTTGTGGGGTACCCTAGAGGAACGAAAGTTGCTCTATTTTATAATCCTAAATATCATAAGGTCATTGTTAGCACCAATGCTTGATACTTAGAGGAAGACTATGTCATAGATCACAAGCACAGTAATAAAATTGTTCTAGAAGAATTGAGAGAAAATAGACCGGCACAGACTTCTTCAACACCAATAGTACAAGAGGCTACATCACACACTAGTACCTCGTCGTAGTGAGAGGGTTATTGTTTCACCCAGTCGATATACGTTGTTGGGAGAACTTTTGATATGATCCCTGAAGAACAATAGGCTGAACCCTGCAACTACGAAAAGAGGCACTACAAGATAAAGATGCAGAACTTTGGCAAAAGATCAAGAGCACATGTTGTGCAGACTTAAGAAGTTCATTTATGGACTTAAGCAGACATCTAGGTCTTGGAACATCCGTTTTGATCAAGTAATCAAGTTTTTTGGTTTTGATCAATGTCTGGATGAGTTGTGTGTGTACAAGAAGCGTAACGGAAATGTGGTGGTGTTTGTAGCGCTCTATGTGGATGATATCTTGTTCACCGGAAACGATGTGGAAGTGTTATCTTCGGTATAGGTGTGGTTATCCAGCTAGTTCGATATGAAGGAGTTAGGAGTAGCCGATCACATCCTTGGGATTGAATTTTTGCGAGATCGCAAGCAAAGGATGTTGGGCTTCTCAAGCTTCCTATATCGATGCGATCCTTGCTCGTTTTAGAGGATCAGAGGATCAGTGTTTTAATACATCTGAGGAGATGGAGAAAATAAAGGTAGTTCTTTATGCTTCAGCAGTAGGAAGCCTCATGTATGCTATGTTGTGAACTATACTTGATATTTGCTTTGCTATTGGCATGGTTAGCAGATTTCAGTCTAACCCTGGACAAGAAGATTGGACTGGTATATACATATACTCATGTATCTGAAAAGAACTAGGGATTATATGTTGGTTTACCAGTCAGACAATCTAGTACCTTATGGGTACACAGACTCAAACTTTATATCAAATAAGAGATCCAGAAAGTCAACATCGAGATATGTGTTTACCCTAAGAAGGGGAGTCATAAGTCGGAGGAGCATCAAGCAATCGTGTATTGCTGATTCCACCATGGAAGCCAAGTATGTGGCAGCTTCTGAAGTAGACAAGGAAGCCATTTGGCTCAAGAACTTCTTGATGGATCTAGAAGTGGTACCTTCGGTGCAATTAGCAATTTCAATCTATTGTGACAATAGTGGTGCAGTTACTAACTCGAAGGAGCCAAATATTCATAAGAATGGAAAACACATCGAGCGTAAGTATCTCCTAATTCGAGAGATTGTACAGAAAGGTGATGTAGCTGTGACCAAGATTGTATCAGCAAGCAACCTAGTAGATCTTTTTACGAATGGCTTACATGCCAAAACTTTTGATAGTCACGTAAACAGAATGGAAGTGAGATGCGTGACAGTATGGTTTTGAGTCTAAATGGGAGATTGTTAGAAATTTATACTAAAAGGCATGTGTTTATGTAATGGATTAATATTTAATTAGTTAATTATTAATCAGTTTTATCCCTTTTTTTTTATGAGAATCTATTATGGGCAATGTTTGCATGATATAATTGTATTTTGTACATGCGTCTTTTATTCTACATAGTAGATGATCCAGTGTGTAGAGTACGGGCTACACATAGAAGATTGGATCATCGATTCTTGTGGAATATAAGTTTTGGTTCACAATCTTAGATGGAATTTGACACACCATCAGTAGGATTGTAGTACAATGTTTTAGTAGGTTTGTCTTAACTACAGGGAACGGTTCTAGTTCCGACTCATTGTGCTAGTACATTTTGTGTGTATTGAACATGACCGCTTTAACGTAATTGTCTTAGTACTGACATTTAAGACAATTAGAACCATATAGTTATCTAGAATACTTATGCTCTTAATCCGGATATAATTAATATATATATATATATATATATATATAGAATAATGATCTATTGAGGACTCCCTTAGGATAAGGGAGTGCGGACCTCACCATTCCGGATCAAATTTTGACGATCCGAACCGCTCAATGTTTTTAAAATGCATTTTCCAAGGTCCAGGCGGAAAATCTTCAAAAAAAAATACCCGGAAGGGCTTGATCCACACAGTTTTTGTTAAAAACGCTATTTAAAAACATTGAGCGGTTCGGATCGTCAAAATTTGATCCGGAAAGTCGAAAAATAGCTTGGTCCGCACGGAATTTTTGTTTGAGGGAGTCCTTAGTAGATCGGCTTCCTATATATATATATATATACACATTTAATGTTGTTGACTTTCATTCATTATAAAGTGAGATCTTTTTTCACGGTCAATAGTCTTGATGAGTTGGGTCACGACATTATATGCATGAAATATATGAATATTAATTATTGATGGAATCCACGTCCCGTCAAGGAATGATGATACCCTCTTGAGTAAACTTATAAATTTCGATTATGTCACATCCTGTAGGTGGATATTTATATCCGACATGTCGAATGAGTTAAGTGAAAAGTCTCAAGGTATTTTAGAAGATGTTGATTAGTGGTAGATTGTTAGCAATTAGATGGAATCAACGGGTATCTGTAATCTTAACGTGGGGAGATTAATAAGTACTTAATAATGTGGAGCTCGAAATATAATCGAGATAAAGATGGGAGTACAATTATAATTCTTTAGTGGTGTGAATTATAATTTGTGAAATAAGAATAGAATCCAAGTGGGATTAAGTTTTCTTATTTACACAAGGAGCCCAGATTTATTTCTCCTCAGGTCATTGTTCTAACCCTATAAATATATCGTTATGTTCTCTAGGTCTCACAACAGTCATTCAGAAAATTAGAATAGAGGCTGTGAAAGAGAGAGAACAAAGAGATCACGTAGAAGTCCACACTTGGCTACGTGATCGAGATATAAGGAAACATGGCAGAAGATCATGAGGTACTATCGAGCAGAGTTTGATGCGTACAGTAATCGGGTCTATCAAGTTCTAATTCTAAAATAAACAAGTCCACCAGCGTTCATGTCTACGAATGAGAGGTAAACCCTAATTCCACCTTGTAGGGTTTGTGTTTATTTTTATTGTTTAATCTGTATGCATAATTACTGGGTTTTAGGATTCGTTTCCCAACAGCTAGATCGTTCGGATGGCTCATCTGAATGTTCGGACGGGAAACTACCGGCAGTAACCCAAACTACCGGCAGTATCCCAGAGTTTGATGCGTACAGTAATCGGGTCTATCAAGTTCTAATTCTAAAATAAACAAGTCCACCAGCGTTCGTGTCTACGAATGAGAGGTAAACCCTAATTCCACCTTGTAGAGTTTGTGTTTATTTTTATTGTTTAATCTGTATGCATAATTACTGGGTTTTGGGATTTGTTTCCCAACAGCTAGATCATTCGGATGGCTCATCTAAATGTTCGGACGGGAAACTGCCGGCAGTATCCCAAATCACTAGCGAAAACTATTTTTCTCTTGTTTTGTCGATCCAAGGCTCAATCGGCCCATACTCTAGCATCATTCCCTAGGACCCTTACTAGTCTAATCATGAATTGGACACTATGTGATAACCCGATTTTTCATAAATAAAATTGTGTTTCAGTATTTAATTTTCTTATAAGAATTTCATCGCCGCAGTCAATCTTAAAACTATTTTTCGCTTGACAGTGAATTTTTTAATATTATTTTTTAGAGCAAAGCCCGGCCAGCGAGATCGGCTCAACACTGTCCATGGGATATTTTGTTTGCCAATTTCGGTGGCATTATCTCCAGAGGGAAGAATGCAGTTGGGGAAATTATGTGAGCGAATAAACGGGTTGTCCCCCCATGAGCGAATAATGGTCCTATTTGGGATATGAACAACTATTATGATTTTATTCCATTTTTCCTTATCCCTAAGGTTCTGGCTATTGACCTTCCAACCTCGGATTGTCATGATCAATATGTTCGGTCGTATACCACATATGGTTGTTACTCTACTAAATTAGGCTACAGATCTCTATATGATAGCTAGAGAGGTAGTGTTTCAACCTCGGGGACTTCTATCTGGATCTATAAAGGACACAACGGTTGGAATCTGGTTTGGAGCCTCAATCTTCCTGAAATGATTAAGGTCTTTATGTGGAAGTGTTTAAGGGGTATATAGTCCGGAGTGGCCTTGCTCGTCGTATGCATGATATTTCCCCAATTTGCCCCCTATATGAGAGCGAGGAGGAAACAATTAAGCATCTCTTTTGCCTATGTCAAAATGATAAAGCCAAACTCCATCTCTTCACTACTATTCTTTGGTCGATTACCAAAGGAACCAGTTTATACTCTCAAATGTAGCATTCAATAGTGATGCGGTAATGGCGATAGCTAAAGATAGAGCTTTCAAGAGGGCTTCTCTCTGGTATAAGCCATCTAAGCCTGAGCAAAATTTGACCAGTTAGAACCCTTCTTTCATTATTAAGCCATACCCAGAGAACATGTATTCTTCGTGCTGATGGAGCATGGAGGGAATCTTCCTTGGTGTGGAATAGGATTCAGTGCTACCTCACCAAATAGTTCTTTATTGGCCCAAAGAGCCATCTCAACTTACGGTTCTAGTCCCCTACACTCAGAACTCCTAGCTATACAGGAAGTTCTTAAATGGGTTCATGAGCAAAATTTCAATGCCGTCTATATATTAACTTAATGTTTCAATGCTTTTGTGCAGCTTGCAGGGAGGAGTGAAAGTCATTTCAATGACTCTTTTTTTATTCACAACATCCAAACATTGATTTCAAAGTTGACGTTTTGCAGGATCTCCAAAGTTGATCGTAAAATGGTCTCTCGGGCTCATGACCTTACCCAGCACGCCATCTCCACTTTTATGTGCCAAACTGATACTGAAGATGGGAATGTCTAGCGTCCTAAGGTCACTTGGTGCTTTACTGATTTTTTTTTTGGCTTGATGTTGTGTTATTTATGTTCCTGTTCCTTTTGATTCCTTGTATTGTTGTTATTTGTGCAATTCTCTCTATTTTCCCCAAAAAAAAAAAAAAAATGTTCAGCAAGGATAATGAGTTTTTTATGTGCATTTTGAAAGGGACACAAAAAAAACACTCCCTCCGTTCCTTTTTTAAGTGTAGTACTTTCCATTTGGATTGTTCCTAAATAAGTGTGATGTTGAAAAGTTAGTGGGTATTATTAAATTGAGAAGGGTAGGCAGTGGAAAGTAGATATAAAAGTTGTAAAAGTTGATGTGAGAGAAAATAAGTTAAAATTACGAGACTACACACTTAAAAAAGAACGGCGGGAGTAGGGGTGCACATATACCGAGTTGGGCCGGGTTCGGGCCGGGCTTGTAGTAGATAATAACGAAATTTGTGCATTCCCAAGCCCGGCCCATTTATAATCGGGCTTCATTTAATATGCCCAAGCCCAACCCAAATAAAAATTTAATTTCCCAAGCCCGTCCAACAAGCCCATTTATTTTTCTAATGCATGATATCACAAACATAAATTAATCAACCATAACGATCAAATTACAATTCACAACTGTAATAATATACTTAAAGTTCGAAATTCTTACAATAATATTAAAAACAGATGATCGTTGAATAAGAGACGAGGAGATTTTACTGAATAAGAGGAGATGAGGATATGCGCCTCTTCATCAAGATAATCTAACCCTAAGCAACTAGGTTCCGGCGGTAACATACTAACATATATATAGTATTAAAATAAAATATTTATTTAAATCGGGCCGGGCCGGGCTGGGCCTCAAAGGAATTTCCCAAACTCAGCCCACTTAGTAAATGGGCTTAAAATATCAACCCAGCCCGGCCCTATGGGTCTAAATATTTATCCCAAGCCCTAAAAAAATTGGACTGGACTGGGCAGGCTAGGTGGGCTACCGGGCCGGTGTGCACCCCTAGGCGGGAGTAATAAAGACACAGCATTCCACCATAGTTTACGCGCAACTATCCACAACCTGAACTCTGTTTCCAACACTACAGAGCTTTTTTTAATCGAAACACTTGCAGATTGAACACCAATTCAAAAGCATCACATGTAGTAACTATGTAAAGCACGTATGAAAAATAAATAACTTCTCATCCAAGTTAAACAATGAGCCTAGTTTGTTTAACTTTTAAACTATATACTATATTTCAATGCAAAATTACCATCCATTTTCCTTTCCAAAAACCATAATCCAGCTTGCTGTCCCAAAATTATCCATTATTTCCTTTACGAAAACAGCCCATATTGTTGCATCTTCAAGTGCAAAAACCTTCGGCCACTTCCATACTTGCATCCAAAAATAATACGCCTGCATGAAAGAGATGTTATAATCCCTGTATCTGTATTCATACCTTATGAAATCATCACAATTAATTATGAAAACCAAGCAGACAAGAAATAAAGCACCGGGGATGTAGGAACCTGGTCTCATTCATTTCAATTCGATATTTTTATCCTGTTTAATTCATTCGTTACTTAAATGGGGAAAACAGAAATAATCATAAACAGATACATCCTTGAAACAATAACAATTGATATTCCGAACACTGCAGTTAAATTATTCCATCAAGTGGTGTTAAGTGTGTGTAGTCCAATAATTAATCAGATGCCCAGAGGAGTCCCTTGGATTCGATAAGCTATTTAATTTCTCTCCAGAGCCATGATTTCTAATTCCTGGGAAGTTGATCTCTAATGTAAGCAGGTTGAGGTTGATAAACTGTTGGAACATGAAGTTAGATGAGAGCCACTTTGTTGGGCCTTAGTCCAGCTAGTTGATGCATTTTCCTTGTTCGTTTACATTGTTATGTATATTCTGCAAAAACAAATAAGGTAAAATTAAGGACACGCAAATATGAAGTATAGTTGCTGTGTGACAATTTCAAACGGGACGACTTTTAAAACAAAAACATCAACATGCCCAATGGCTCCCTCTCACGTGGGTGACCAATGTGCTTGAGATATGGACCTTGGATATGGCCCAGTACGCTGCAAATGTGTAACATCCATACTTCGATTAGCCATTCTGAGCAAAGCCAGCATTAAAAATCAAATCGAAGATAACTTTGACCAAGAAAACCTAAGAATGAAATTCTAGTTCAACTTTAAATCCACGTGATCTTTCTTTGGTTATGGTCTATGCAATAACCTTGCCATCAATGCCATGCAGCTCTAGAGAGGACAGGCATGGAAATTTTTAATTTTGCTCCAGCTAGAAAAATTTTGCTAGTAATATTGTTACGGGAGAACAAGAGAGCTAAGGAGAGAATTACTAACAGGGAACTTGGACATAAATGCATTTCTGATTCTCACTCAAACCAAAATTTTAAAGTCGACATCTTACAACAAGCGATTTCTGGAATAGTAGGGAGCTCTGAATAGCAGGGAGCTCGTGTAAAGTTGACCTTATTATAGTAACAGTAACAGGGAAGTTGGTATGTGATTGCAAAGAAGAAACTTGCTCAAGCAATCTCGAACTTGTTAATCGAGAGTCGATGTTCAGATAACTGGATCGGAAGAGAAAATACTTACAACATTAAGATAATAAGTAAACTTTGCCTCCAAGATGAATATGTATTTGAAGAGGAGAGAAAATATAGATGTATCCACAAAAGAAATGTAAGAAAGGTATAGTTCTTCCCGTGTTGATGCATTAGGATTGACTCAATTCTAATTGTTTCTTTATTTATTCTTTACCAGAAAAGATGGGATAACCATGGCCTAACAGGAACGAAGCAGTGTCTAGTAGTTCTTGCTGTTTATAAACATAGTATGGAGAAACCACCAAATGTAGAGGCATCAACTTACCCAACTTGTCGAGATATACAAAGAGTAATGACAACCCGATATATTAATGATAGAGAAGCCAAGTCAAACAGTATAACAACAGAAATGTGTTCTAAATGTCAAAAAAACAAAACAAAACTCACCAGCACATGCAGCAAATTAATTGCCATTATGAGATTTATGAAGATGGATCTCCTCAAGGAGGAGAGATCTAGCCCTGTTGATTGCAGCAAAGCATAGGCATATGTGTTCCTCGAGGTCCGTTAGCTGGCTAAGGAAATTGAGATGATTCTTCTGAAGCTGCTTTGCGATCTCGTGGATGGGGGGATGCCTATCGTTGCCCCTCTCCAATCCGAGGCGAATCAGAAATTTGTCACCCTCAACAGCAGTATAGAGGCGCTCAACCAGGCGATCAATCGTGTCAAGGTCGTTCTGAAGGACATAAGTACCCTTTGCTACCGCATCAAGCTGTGCCATGTGGGCCATCTCCTTCTTAGTAACCTTGGAGGGGAGGACTGCCGGGAGTAATGGGCCTGCAACAAGGGCAATAAGAGCGTGAGAAGCTATGGCCACGGCTGCTATGGAAACACCAACAGCAGTACCAATGAGACAAACGGTGGAGCAACTGGTGGCGCGGCGGAGGCAGCGGACCCTAGAGCGGGACTTGCAGAGGCGGTGATGGAGTTGGTCGTTGAGCTGGGAAAAGCACTGGCGCATGTTGTGGAAGTTGTAGGAGTCTGGGCAGCGGAAGGGATTGTCAAGGCGGTCGAAGTTTAGAAAGATGTCAAATGCCCAGTCGCATTGAGACTGGGTGAGGGAGCTGGGGTCGGAATTTAGGGGGAGGACATCAAGGAGGTTATGAAGATCGCGGTAAGTTAAGCGGGCCCGGCAGACACTGTCATGGAGAAGGAGACAAAGATGGGAGGTACTTTCACTGTGATCAAAGTAGGTGGACACAAGGCGGGTAAGGGTGGTCGGCCTGGCATGCTGAAGTGCTTTGTCAACACACTCTCGGCTAGGGTAAAGGACCTGTTCCAACGACTGATGTTCTTCAAGGGCCGCCCCTTCCCCCAAGTGTCCTTCTTCATAATAAGGGTCATTGGGATGGATTCTAGACCAAATCTCGCCGTAGGAAGCCGTCTGGATAGCAAGGGTGTATTCGCGTGTGAGATTGATGGTGGGAGAGGGTTGAGCGCTTGAACTCGGTGTATCTTCAGCTGAACTTCCTACAATTTATCCACAAATCAGTGTAACACATTAGAACTTAGAGCTTGTTTGGGCGACCTATTTTTGCATTTTTACATTCCCGTTTTCCGTTTCTGACTGTTTGGCCACCTCCCCTGAAAACCTGTTCTGTGAGAACTCGTTTTTCATTTTCAACATTCCAGGCCAAAAGGCAAAAAGAGCTGTGAGGCTCCTTTTCACTTCTATTTCTCATTCTCGTTTCCCCATAAAAAAAAACTCTCCCATTCTACCCGTCTTCCCTTCTTTGTTTTGTGGGCCAAAATTGTTCAATTACTTGAGCCATGGGTTGTGAAAACCGAGTTTGGGTGAGAAATTAAAGTCTGGATTTGAGGTTTTCAACTGTAGCAGAGAAGGGAAGATGGGGGTGGTGAGAGAGAGAGAAGAATTTTATCAGTACTTTTTTTTTCCCCGAAAAGCTGTTTTTCCGGTTGTAGCAGAGGGAAGATGGGTTTTGGGGTGAGAGAGAGAGGGAAAGTAGAATTGTAGTATTCATGTTCTTCCATTTCCCCCCCCCCCCAAAAAAAAAAACTGTATTTTCGGCTATATCAGAGGGAAGATGGGTTTTGGGTGGAGAGAGAGAGTGCAGAATTGTATTGGTTTTTCATCGATTACCAAAAGAAAAGGAATGTGAGGAGAGTTATTCCAACAACAAAATAAATTGAAATTGAAAACAAGGGCAAAATGGTAAAAAAATCAATCTATAACCCATTTTCATCATTCTTCTCCCAAACACTCTACTTTTGCAAAATACATTCTGAACATTTCTCCCAAACACTCCTCCCAGATTCAAAACTCATTCTGGCCATAATCCAAAAAGCCAAAAAATTGAAAATGAAAAACTGAAAAGTAGGCTCCCAAACACCCTCTTAGATTGACCATTGGCCCCGTTTGTTTGTGCAAATTAAAGCTCTAAATTGCTCAATAAATCCAAGGGACCACACACAATGTGCATCTTTTGCGGCTAGGATATTCCAACAAACATGGGATATGCAACACCTTGGGGGATGGTATTGTTAATCCCCTCACTATTAATCTGATAACGTAACTTGTTTTATAAGATTATGTATCCCTTGACTTACATGACCAATCAAACAAACAAGGCCCTAGAGAAAACAAATGGGGAAAAGCGTACTAGGATTTACCTTGCAGTGACGAGAGGGATGAATTGGGATTTTGTCTTCTTGTCGACAATGACGGCATCACACAATGCAGCATTTGGTTGTGCCTCCAACTGGGGTGGCAGGTGTGATAAAACTCGAATGAACTATGAGATTGTGAATTGGCATCGAAGTACTTCAATCAAAGCTTCATAGCAAGTAGATGATCTAAAGAACAGAGTTGGCTTTTAGTCTTCTCTTGACCATAGAAGCAAAATCCAAGGATAAGGAGTGAAAATAGCAAGAATTGTACAAAAAAGTAACAGAACAATACAAGCCAGTTTGGGAACACTCCAAAATTGTCAAAACGTTCATGTGTCCCGTAGAATACAGGACTAACCACGCAAAAAAAAGTACTCGAAGGTTATCCCCAATGGCATAACCAAAAGCAAAAAGTTGACAAAGTTAGCAATGTTGCCTCAAAAATGGCTTACAATGGAATAACCAACTTATCAAACTATTAACCAATAACCAAATTTGAGACTTTCAATAACCAAAGTTAGCAACATTATCTCAATAACAAAAAAATAGGGGGCCCCAGTTACAAAAGTTACTCCATATGCTTTTTGTTTGAAACTCACTCTCCATAAAGCAAATGTTTTATTCATAGGTGAAACTCACTCTCCACTTTGGAATGTGGTTGGGCATTTAACAATGTTGGTCACTTTATAGATTTTAACAAATGCTCTCCAGTTTCACTTACTACTAGAATGCCATTCAATGTAGACCATTAGATTGAGAAGAAAAAAACTGACCATTGGATTTGAATTTTTGCCAACTCATTTTGATAATGCCATTGTGGACCTCAACATGGCTAAAGCTTAACAAACCCTCAAACGGATAAGTTGACAGCAAATTCTAGTTCTCCATTTTTGGTTATGCCACTGGGGATACCCGAGGCTTGTGCCAACATATAATGAAGAGCATAACTGAAAACATAAAAATGATATGCAAAAAGCTACATGTTCAACTAAATCAATCACACATAAGCAACAATTCACTAACTAGCTTTAAGCTCATCAAAACTGCTTGCCATCACCAACAAGGGAATGACCAACCAAAAGTGAGAATCATCAGATGGACTCATTCAGCGTCAGGCAACCCGAGAGAGGGGGCTACTGAGATAAGTGAACAAGGGATTTACATTCAAATTTAAAGAAGGGAAAAATTCAAAATTATCAATTGCACTCCTGAACTATTATTCCGTTATCAATTACACTCCTACCATCTCAATCTGTTACTTTGCTAACGGAAGACGCTGATGTGGACACTAACGGAGGGATAAAACGTTAGAGGGTAATTTTTCGAAGGCAAAAAACCCCCGTACTTTGACAGCAATGTCTGATCGCCCCCTACACTTTCAAAATTATCAATTGCACTCTTGAACTATTATTCCGTTATCAATTACACTCCTACCATCTCAATTTGTTCCTTTGCTAATGGGAGACGCTGAGATGGACACTTTTCGCCGTTACACTGATGTTAACCGAAGAGCTCATCCATGCCGCACTGCTGTCTTCGTCAAACATCTTCTTGCCCTTGGCCGCCACCCATTAATGAAGAAGAACTCTCGCCCTTTTCCAATCTCTCTTGATTTTTTTTTGTCTCATATTCACTAACCTAGAAACAGGAAATTTGGAATCCGATTTCTAAACCACCAGTGCAAAACTGCTGATAATCTGATGGAGAATAGTGGGCAAGGGCTTGTGATGAAGGGGGGGTGTTGTGCACCCTTAGGCTATCCGATCGTGTTTTGGACGGCCCGGATACATTCGACAATTTTAATTTATTTTTACTAGTAAAAAATCAAAACACATCCGGACCATCCAAAACATGATCAGAGGGCCGAGGGGTGCACAACACTTTCGGATTCGAGAGGAACTGGGGAGGAGATAAGGAAGAATGGACAACATAATAATGTTCTTTTTTTTTATAATTGATTTTCTAAAATAAATGACAATTACATGATGGTGACATTGATTTAAAATTGTAATGGGAAATGCATTGTTACTTGGAAAGTGATACCCATGTGCCACACATTAGAAATGTTTCTTTCGAAATTACCCTCTAACGTTTTATCCCTCCATTAGCGTCCACCTCAGCATCTTCCGTTAGCAAACTAGTAACAGATTGAGATGGTAGGAGTGTAATTGATAATGGAACAATATTTCAAGAGTGCAATTGATAATTTTGAAAGTTTTGGGAGTGAGGAGACATTGTTGACAAAGTATGGGGATTTTTTGCCTTCGAAAAATTACCCTCTAACATTTTATTCCTCCGTTAGTGTCCACCTCAGCGTCTTCCGTTAGCAAGGTAACAGATTGAGACGGTAGGAGTGTAATAGATAACAGAATAATAGTTCAGGAGTGCAATTGATAATTTTGAAAGTTTGGGGGATGATGAGACATTGATGTTAAAGTATGGGGGGTTTTCTGAATTTTTCCCTTTAAAGAAAGCTCATACTAGTTGGGAAGGATTTTATGAAGGTTGGCCATTAATTGTATCTAGCGGGGGTTAGTCCCCGGGGATGGTTTATCTTGTTCCTACTTTAGCTTTACTATCTATGTACTAGTCAACTTGGATAAAAAAAAAATTGAAAGTCAACTTGGACAAAAAGATTGAAACCCGAGAAATAAAATGTAAAAGGACAAAAAAGGTTAACAATGAATTGCATGATTACAATCTATGAAGTATGTACAAGCACGGTACAGATACATTGCAATGACAAAACCCAACCATAGTAGGGTATGGGATGGAATGATGTGACAATGACAAAATACCAATTGAAAGAATTAGTTAATGGCTTAAGTGGTCAAGGATCAAACACAAAACAGAGTTCAAAGCCAATAGTACATTATTTATATACCTATGTGTAATGTCATCTAAATAGAAGCAAGTAGAATAGAACACAAAGCTTACTTCCAAGAACTTGCTAAGCACAAAAACTTAGTCTCGTCAAGCTAGCTTCATCTTTTTCCGTAAAAGAAAATAGGGACTATTCCGAACAGCTTGGATATACATTAGCCACCTCTAGAGTCTAAACCCCTTAGAGGGTAGGGAAAACTGAGTACAAAATTCGGCAAGTGTTGTGTATCCATGCGAAGTACCAGTACGCAATACGTACCCGGTACCAAGTGCAGATCTAGCATATAGCTGGAGAGTTCTAATGTACCTCTTGGGTTCAAAGAAGACATTAAACTTTTTTTGGTTTTGTAATCTTATGTTTGCACTAGTTACAGTATTGTTGGTACTGGGCCAAAGTAAATGAAAATCTACTTGAAGATAGAGTATGTAGATAATAGAGCCCAAACAATTTAACCAAGCCCAGGAAACTAGACAGCCAAAAAGAGCTTCGCAGCATCTTAATTCCGTTGAAGTTTTTCGTCAAAATAAAAGGCGGAAGATGAACAGACCGAAATATGGATAATGATTATCTAGTCACTAACATAAAGAGAAATATTTTTTGTAGTTTCAAATGAAGCTACTATGAAACTCTTTCAAAATATGGAAACTCGTCGTGCGACTGATAATTCTTATATGTTCGTGTGCTGTTGCGGAAAACAGGGGCATCTACTCACCAAACTTCCCTTTCTCTTATCATTCGGAATGCATTCGGGATTTTTTTATTTATTAGAGATTGATAACAGATATCATTATGTGTAGGGGTTTTTTCCCAAAGTAAATTCTTTGCAACAAATGTTTTGCATGTTTTTGTCACTGCTGACTTAAAGTTCTGACAAAAGCCCCGAGCCGTACTGGTAAAACATGGATTTTGACGTACACATACTTCACAGATTAAAAACACATATATATGTTATTCCAATTCCCGTACACATCAAAATCATGAAATACCTCAGAAAATTCCTCCTTTTTTAAGAACACCAGTACTAAAATGGCAAAATATGAAAAAACAGTCATCCAGGAAAAACATATGCCGCGCAATAACAGTCATCCAGGAAAAGAAACCAGAACCCCTGACTCTCATTGGATGAAGACGCATAAACTACAACAAACTCCACCCAAATGGGTTTGACCGAGTGGCATGAGACAGCAACAAAGGGCTTGCCCTCAAGGTCGAATCAAACGAAGGCCAAAAGTTCCAAACTTGGGGCCATTAGATATTTGAAAATAGGGTTGACGAATAATCGCACAAATTATGAAAACGACGCCAAAAAAAATCATCAATTATGCAATTATTGACATGTAAGCAAGTAACCAAACACGCCTAATTACAAGCAAACATTAGGAGTGTGTTAGAAATTTATATACCTAGTGGACTAGATAGAGTAAGGTTGATACTTAAAGTTGGATCAAATGTGTCCAAAGCTTTTTGGTGTGGCTAATCTTGGAGAAGCTTTCGAAGGCGATCTTTGATGAAATCGCTGCGGGCCTTGGTGCGAGCTTGTTGAGGGGCAACGTTGGCGAAGGAGAGGTGGGCCCCGACGGCGAAGAAGGCGGCACCGGTGACGAAGCAGCCGATGGTGGTGGCCAGTTGCTTGGGCGTTGGTGGGTATGACCACAAGACCATGTCCTCAGTGGCGGTTATGAATGAGAAATCTTGTGTGTAAAGACGGAGGAGTTCAGTTTTACTGGAAAACACACAGATCGGAAATGACCCCAGTCGATAGTTAATTGACTCAATTGTTTGGCTCAATTGTTTGGACTTCACTGAGATTGTGTTTCTTCCTTCGGACTTAACCCAAAAAAAAAAAACCCTAACTTGATTGCTGCGCTATCTTTGCTACGGGTACAGAGAGAAACGCACAGGAAACACACAGAGTCACAGAGCGCTCTTGGGAACCACTTTTGGATCTCACACGAGTGATCCGAACCGTTCATTATTCTTAGAACATTTTTCTGAAATTTTGATTGAAACGGTGGGACTTTGGTTCAAGCACTTCTAACCGTCCGATTGAGCTGGAATTTTGTGGGGCCTTTCAGAAAAATGTTCTAAGAATAATGAATGGTTTGGATCACTCGTATGGGACCCAAAAGTGATCCCCGAGAGCGCTCTTTGCGTTTCCCTCTGTACCGTAGGTTTTTCCTCCTTTGAGAGGGTGCACCCGAACGGACCGAACTAGGGGTACAGAAAATGTACATATCGCGTATGGGGCTCACTTTTGAATCCTACACAAATAATCTGAACCGTTCATTAATCTTAAAATAATTTTTCAAGCAGCTATGTGAAAAATCAGCTCAATCCAATATGCATAAGTGGTTGATCCAATGTTCCCCTGTTTCATCCTAAATCGATTCAAAATGAAACAGGGGAATATTGGATCAACCACTTATGCATATCGGATTGAACTGATTTTTCATGGAACCACTCAAAAAATTATTTTAAGATTAATGAACAGTTCAAATTATTCATATGGGATCCAAAAGTGAGCTCCATACGCGGTATGTACATTTTTCTGTACATAAAGTTTCTATACTAGGGATGGCAATTTTCTCACATCCAAAGGATACCCGCCCCGTCTCGCCCATATGGAGGCAGGGTTTATCCAAAAAATTCCCTAATAGTAGCGGGTATGGTGGAATTTAAAAAATACCCGCTCGGATATGGAACGGGTATGGCTTTGTTATCCCCACCCCCAATCCCCGTACCCGGTTATATATACTATATAAATTATACATATGCATATAGGTAAAAAAAAATCTTGAGTATTATTTACTTACCGAAGTAATTACTTGTAGAGCAAATCATGTTAATTACTACATATTATAAACTACATAACAATATCATAACATATTCTAGTTCCTAAAATGATGTTCTTGCTATAGTTTGCTCTTTCATTTTATTTTTTTTAAAATTTATTGGTTTATTGCTTTATGAAACTTAGAAATTTATGTTTGCTTGGATTGATTTTTTATCGTACTAATGTTATTTTTGCTACATTTTTTTTGTTAAAATAAGATAATTTGAAGTTTTTTACTTTATATTTTTGTTGGTTTGAATTATCGGGCTTGCACTTTGGTTTTATTAGTGACTTCTTTTATATATTGGTTTGGATATGCGTATATTTGGGGAAATCCTGATATCCAACGGAATGTGAGTTTGGTGTTTTATCTAATATCCCCAACGGGGATTGGAGCGGGGATGGTAAAAGACTGCCGAATTGGGAATAAGAGATAGAATAGGATTCCCCGATCCATACCCTACCCGTTGCCATCCCTATTCTCTACAGTTAGGATTTCTGCACCCGAACCTTCTCGGCTGGAAAATTAGAAATTTTTTAAAAAAATTCTCAAACATTTAAGATCATTTTTCTTTATAGTTGGCACTGAACCACTCGCGCAGAATCAAAATACAATTTAGGTATATTCTGACAGTGCTTAACTAAAATTTGGGAACCTCTTATGTGTATAAACCTTGATTGATTCCGAAGCTCTGAAATTATCGGTCGGACAACCCCATCGAAGTTGATACTTGATAACGCTGAGAGATTTGAAATGTGATGCCTTAGAAAGAAGAAAACCTTGAAGTCCGATACCTTAACTACTGCCCGTGTACACCACTAGTGAATTACCTTTGCTTACGACACTTCGATTAGAAAGCCCTCATGCATGTTTTATAACGTTGCTCAGTTAAATTAATCTATTAAGGATTAATCAAAACTGGCTCATTTCGATCCATGCTTTCACCGTTATCAACGTTGGGTGATCGGCACTTAGTTGGTCTTTGACAAGATTTTCATTATTACCTGTGTCCCCATTTTTTTTGAGAATTACTGAGCCCCCTAAGTCTCCGACTCCTCTGCCGTGTTTTTTTTTTTTTTATATCAAACGACAATGTTCATTTAACAAAGCCTGGTGATACTTACAATGACTCCATCCAAAATATACTGACTCCCTCCGAACCACGCGTAAAACAGAGTTCGGTAGCGACCGGGGCGGCCCCATGAAGTTTGGTATGTTGTGCAGTCTCCTTTCGAGCGCCCAAACTTCGGGCGCCCGAAGGGACTTTGAGTACCCAAAGCATCCCTTCGGCTACCCAGATCGAAAATTGCTTCCAGTGAGCAATTTTCAGCCGATTTTCTGACAAAACCATGGGCACCTCCTCTGCGGGAGCCCACGTTTTTTCACTCAGTGAAAGATGTGGTATTAAATGTGTTGATTCTGTGTGAGAGAGTGTTCTTAGTGAGAGATTTGGTCATCAATTCCTAGGGTCAATTATTCTGTTTTCTTGTTGGGTATGGATCAACTCATAACTTGTGGAGTTTTGTAAAAAATTGCTTTGCTCTATAATGATATCAATGGTCATGCTATCATATTTGGTCTGTGATGTTCGTGCTATTATTGCAGCTGTGTCTTTGTTTCCATAATTACAGTTTTCTGAATATATGAATTTGGGATCGTTTCAATCTAATGTATTGTTTGAAGTGATTACTAGGCAGGGGGATGCAGAGATTCTTTTTCTGTAATTGAACAAAACCAATTGTTATGACTGTGTTTTGTCTTTTTTTACTGTTGAGTGTTCATTTGTGAACTCCTATGTTTTTTAGAGGAAGTATTTCCTGTTACACCTTAATTTTGAATGTTCATTTACTGTCCATTTAATGTTTTGGCTGTTATCTTCTTTTTATTTTGTATTGTTCCCTTTTTATTGTCGTTGCATATTTGTATGAATGTGGGAAGCCATGTCATCGTCCTCCTCTACCTCTTCAACCTTCCAACTTGAACTTGAATACCCAACTTGCAATTGTGGGAAGCCCTCCCCCATAAGGAAGTCAAAGACGAAAGAAAATCCAGGAAGGAGATTCTTAGGCTGTGGCAACTATGAGGTAATAAATTACCTTTTTTAATTATGAATGCTAATTACGTAATAAAATGTAGTTTTTAAATTGATTCTTATGCTATAGGAGAAAGGGAAAAAAAATTTGCGATTACTTTTATTGGATTGACCCAGCCCCTAAAGAGAAACAAATGGAGGACAAAATTCAAGCTTTAGAAAGTGAAAATCGTGCTTTACATTTCAAGTGTGAAGAGAGGGAAAAAGTTGTGCAAGAATTAGTGAAAGAGAAGAAGAAGCTGAACAAAAAGTTGATGAAAGTAGAAGGTCTAGTGGTCTGGTACAAATGGAAGAGCTTGATTCTTCTATGTGCATGCATCATGCTGTGGTTCACAAGGAAAACTGTAATTGTTGGAAATGGCAACTATTTGCCATGAAGTTCTAACTATAAATTTATTTGAAGTTCGTTTTTGTTATGTTTTATTGGTTATCTATGTAATTGATTTTGGAAAAAAGAGAGTATGCTTTCAGATAGAGACAGAGAATGTTGTAAAAGGAGGAGGAGAAAACATAACTATGTTGATGCAAGTATCTTCATTGAAGGCAAAAAAGGGCAGGTTACTTGTAGTACATAAAAACCATTAACTATGTTGACTAATAAAAACCATAAGTCATACTTTACAACTGAACCGTTGCTGCCATAAAGCAAAAAAATGTAAGGAAGATAAAAAGTTTCAACTGAACCGTTGCTGCAATAATTTACAAAGTTTCATGTCACATCAGGTATTAAAAGAGGACGTCTTGTTATTGAGGTCTGCATTACTGCATATATACTTCCTATATAAGTGGAACTACACCTGGTAAAATGGATAATCCAGTGCAAAGTAAAGTTAACATAACCAGTGACCGTGACTGTGCAATTCCAGTGCCAGTGAGCAGTGAGCAAAGTAAACAAGTTCCAGTGAGCAGTGACCGTCCAATTCTAGTGCAAAGTAAACCAAATCCATTGACCAAAGTAAACAAGTTCCAGAGCCTTGCAATAATGATTACACATTGAAACAACATTCTATTACATAAACTCCAAACCAGCATAAAAACTACAAGTTCCAGAGCAACAACTAGTTCATTTCCAATAAGCAAACACAACAAGGTAACAACATGTTCTACAAATCTCCGTGCATTTCCAGTGCATTTGCAGACCAGTTACAAGCTATTTGAGGTCAATCCAGTGCATCTTTCAGTCCAGAAGAGCAGCAGAGATAACCACCATGTCCAAATTCAGCAGCAGAATTATATAGCATGGACAGAAGAATATGTTCATTTAGAAACCATCTTAAAAACAAATAAGGAAGGTGTATTATGTACGTGATATGGAAACTTACAATCATCGTCGTCATACTCCATGCTTTCGTCTTCGTCATCCTCGTCATCGTCATTTAACCTGACATTTTGTGAAACAAATTGAGAAGACCTACGGGAAGCAACAAAAAATTACTAAAATTAACATTTTACCAATTGATGTAAATTATAAATGCACATATTTACATGCATACACTTACATGGCTAGAAGTTTGAGACAATTTCGTTTGTCATGCGAAGCTCCTACTTCCCCGCAACAGTGACAACGCCTCTTCTTTTTGTTGACACTCTTCTCTTTTCCTCCCTTTACTCTTTTACCACTACCCTTTGTCCTAGCAACATTTGGTTCTTTCAAACTACAAGCTTCGCTTTCAAGAGGAACAACCACGTCATTAACACTTTGTCCGCCATCTTCCCCCTACTTATCTTTAGGGCTGCGAGCTTCTTTTCAGCAAAGTTCAACGCTTCATTGTAAATTTCAGTTCCCTCTTCAGTTAACACGGCTTCATCAATTACATTAGAAGAACGAAGGAAAAGCTTTCCCCGCCTCATTAACACTGAAGTGTCACATATTTCCTTACTTCCCCCACCCAAGTCGTCTCTAACTCTACCAGCTTTTGCAGATTTCGTCCACCTCCTTAAGATGTAAATATCAGGTAGCTTTCTAACATGCATGAAATTGAAGTATGCCAACATGTGCCGACATGCAATCCCATCAGTTTGAAACATCTTACAACTGCAAGTAACATAGTTTGACGACTTGTCTACCGACACCTCGCGACCCTTTGGAGCATTCTCTACATCCCTCTTAACATTGTACAAGCGTTTATGTTCATCCTCAAATGTTAAAGTTACCTCATATGCCTGGAGTTGAAAGATTTCATCTTGAAACTTGTAAAACATTTTTCGTGTATAAATTTGACTCATTGTCCCCTCCATACCCCACAAGGTTTTCAAGACTGGCTTCTCATTTATGTCTTTGTGATCCAAATCCAACTCATTATGACGTAATGTTGCAAGTGCCCTCTCAAACCGCGTGACAAAATCCCACAAAGAATTATGTGGAGATAGATACCTCTTGAAGAAAGCATGTGAAATTTCTGCTCTTTGGCTGCTAGTCATGTGGGTAGAAAACATATGGTTCATGTAAGCCGGAACCCATCTCTCACGAATTTTGTACATACCATTTAACCATTCATTAGAAGTCAAATTCGCTTTCTCCACTACTTGTACCCATCTTTCGTCAAACTCTTGTGGGGTCTCGGATTTCCATATGCAACTTTTGAACTCATCATAATGTTCTTTATAACTTATTGCACCTATTTTTTCAGGAAATTTGGTTCACAATGTGCCATATGCAATACCTATGATGAGTGTTTGGAAGAGTCATCGCAATTGCCTTTGTCATTGCAGGATCTTGATCGGTAATGATCATTTGGGGGGGGCCCTGCTGGCATTGCTATCAACCATTGTTGGAAAAGCCACTCAAAAGAAGTAGTGAGTTCATCATTTAAAAAGGCACACCCGAAAAGAGTTGTCTGCCCATGGTGATTAACCCTTAACAAAGGTGCGAACATCATTTGATATCGGTTTGTCTTGTAAGTGGTATCAAACACCACCACATCCCCGAAATATTGGTATGACTTTCTACAGGTGGCATCTGCCCAAAAACAGTGCGTCAAATGTCCCTCATCATCATCCTTAATCGCATAAGTAAAAGCTGGATTCTTTTTTTGTTCCACCTTAAAATACTCTAACAACATGTTGGCGTCTTGTCCTAATAACGCTTTCCTACTATCCCTTTCAGCGTTATAAAGGTCTTGTTGTGAACATCCAACATTTTGAAGACCCCCGGATTGCACCGCTAAAATACTCATTTGTTGGCATGTTGGCACATTTGCAGCGGATAATTGTTGTGTTAAAGCCTTTTTGGTCATAGACACTTCCCGGTGAGAATGCAACAAATGCACCCTCTTTGGTGTTGTAAGATGGTGGAGGGTGGTTATGTCCCTCGAAAAATTGGGAGACAACAAACCCCAGACCTACCTTGTCTTTCACAACCGCTAGTTTCGCACCACAACCCTCTCTAGTAAGCCCCCGTCTCCATGTACTAGGTTCAGAATTGTTTGCCTTAGGTTTTCTCAGCCCTTCTTTGTAACAACAATACTCCTTCCTAATGATTTCATTATTCCTATTCTTCTTGCTAGAGTTAATTCGTGTCCCAAATCCAGAATCTCTAGCATAATTGTTGTAGAATGTTTGAACCTCGTCTAAATTGTCAAAATGTTGCCCAAGTTTTGGTATCAAGTCATTTCTAATTTGAGGAGTGTATACTTGTTGGGAAGAATTACCAGATGATTGACACATTGTTTGACATGGTTCCGGTGAGCATATTTCCGTTTCATCCAAAGACTCCATTCTAGAAAGAATAAAAATAATCTAATAAATGCAACATCAAAGATTAGTACTACTACAAAATGGAATAAAGTGTGTAATTGCTTCATTTTGTGTAAACATTACCTGATGAATAGTAGAACAGACAGAGTCAATCAAATTTTCCTGTTTAGATTGCTCTAACTTTTGAAGGACTTTGGCCCTCAACCTTTCAACCTGACAATACATAGCCAAACTGTCATGGTGGAAACATGATGCATCTGTAAAATGCAAACTAATGCAACACTATCATGGTCGAAACATAAGGCATTTGTAAAGTGCAGACTAATGCAACAGCTTGTAGAAGAAACGTGTACACTCATTAGCAGCAATTTGAGGTTTTGGAGCTCGTATATCTACAATAGTTTTTCTCATATCAGTACAAAAATCAAACCCTAAATCTTTTTTTCAAAAATTCGCAATCACGAAACCCTAGTAACTCATCCAAATCGATACTCGTAACCCTAGTATCTACAGATACAACAAATGGGTAGGTAAAGCAAACATATTTCGAAACCGAAATTTTTTCAAAAAATTCGAAACCCAACTAACACAAAACAGAGGGGGAGAGAGAGAGTGAGAGAGAGAGAGAGATGCAGATGTAGGGGGGAAAGACCAGTAAACGATGCTGAATGAAAAAATTGCAGATCTAGGGTTTTTGAAAAATAAAATCTAGGGTTTTCGAAATCCCAATCACAAACGGAAAATATGAGCGAGAGAGAGAGAGAGAGAGAGAGAGAGACCTACAAATTCCGTAAGAAAAGGTTGCTGAATCGAAGTCTTCTTCGTCTTCCTCTTCAAATCGCCTCCCTTTCTCTCTCTGCTATGGAACGAACAAACGTGAAAATGAGAGGGGGGGTGACCCGGTTGTCTAATACGACCCGGGTTGTAACCCGCGAACTCAATTTTACCCGGACATAGACCCGCGAGCCCCATCTCTTATCCTAGCCGTTGGATTAGATCCAACGGCAGACAACGTTGGGTCCGGATTTTCCTATGGTCCGGGCGTTCGGACTAGAAGTATATATCCCCAAATTTTCTAATCTGGACCGCCAGATTGAAGATTTTTTTTTTTCACTTTTAAAAATTGTTTTTGGAAAATCCGAATCGTCAGTTTTTGTGAAAAACTGCTCGGATCAAGCTCCTCCCGATATTTTTTTGATGATTTATCGTGGGTACTCTTGAAAACACCTTTTAACCACATTGGACGGTTTGGATCGTCAAAAAAATACTCGGATCATGGAGGTCCGCAAGTCCGGACTAGAAGCAACATATATATATATAGGGGGCGGATCCATGAACACATATTTTGCACACACATTTTGACACTCCATCTCAGCCATTGAGATGGAGGGCTCAGATTAAAAATTAAAATACTCTCTCCTTCTCACGTGCTCTCTCTCTCTCTCTCTCTCACACACACACACACACACACACACACACACACACACACACCCCAACACACCCCTGTTTCTTCTATGGCCACCGTAAGCCCTTCCAGAACCGCCCCACTGTATGCGGACCGCGGCAACCTCTTCTCCAACTGCCAAACACCACCGGTTCGACAAGACTTATTAGTCCCCTCCTTCCATTCGAAAATCTGAAGAGGAAGAGGCAATGTCGCCGAGATATCTGCCGGAGATCGGGACTCCATCACCGGAGAAGATTTTGAACGGTCAGGACTGGGCGAGGTCATTAGCCTCGTTTGTTGTGGTTTCTCAAATTCACTCGATATTACCGGCATGGAATCACTCCATTAGAATCGAATCAGATTAAAATTTCAGAAAAAATTAGCAAAGAGAATTTTTTTTTTGATCGGCAATTAGCAAAGAGAATTTACAGTGTTTGGTAGCAGGAATAAGCAAAATGGGAGAAAATAAGTTTAGAGAACTGATAATTATGTTATCAGGTGGAGGAGGTAGGCGCTCGGTGGAGTTCACTCTTTTTCCAGTCAAAAGATGGCGGCGATCGAAGATCTGGAAAAAACCAGCCATACAAAACCCATTTGGTTCTCTGTGCTTCTCCAGATTCCGGCGGGGCAGTTGGTGTGTTGGGTGTATGTGTGTGTGTGTGTGTGAGAGAGAGAGAGAGAGGGGGAGAGAGCACGTGAGAAGGAGAGAGTATTTTTAATTTTTAATCTAAGCCCTCCATCTCAATGGCTGAGATGGAGTGTCAAAATGTGTGTGCAAAATGTGTGTCCATGGATCCGCCCCCATATATATATATATATAGACTTTGCTTAAAGTCAGGACGTCACCTTTCCTGATTGAATTTTGATTATCCGAACCGTCCAATGTGTTTAGAATGTGTTTTTAAGGGTCTCCACGAGGAATTATTAAAAACAATGACTAGGAAGGGTTTTGATCCAAGCAGTTTTTGATAAAATTGTACATATGTAGTTTTTATCAAAAGTTGCTGGATCAAGCCCTTTCCGGTCTTTTTTTTTTCATGATTCCTCGTGAGGACCCTTAAAACACATTTTAAACACATTGAACAGTTTGGATAATCAAAATTCAATTGGGAAAGGTGAGGTCTTGACTTTAAGCAAAGTCAATATATATATATAGGGAAATCTTCTAGTCCAAATCCTCCCGAGAATAAGAAAAAATGACTTTTTTTTGTTTTGCAAATTATGTTTGGAAAATCCGAACCGTCCAATGTGTTCAGAAGGTGTTTTTTTTAAAGATTTTTTGCGTGGACCCTTGAAAACACCTTCTGAACACATTGGACGGATCGGATCGTCAAAAAAATGCTCGGATCACGGAGGTCCGGACTAGAAGTGGAACCTGTCCCCTTCTAATCCGGACCTCCCGTTTCCGGACCTCCATGATCCAAAAATTTTTTTGACGATCCGATCCGTCCAATGTGTTCAGAAGGTGTTTTCAAGGGTCCACGCGGGAAATCTTAAAAAAAAAATATCGGGAAGGGCTTGATCCAAGCAGTTTTCGCAAAAAATATTGAGAAAACTGCTTCGATCAAGCCCTTCCCGGTATTTTTTTTTTAAAGATTTCCCGCGTGGACCCTTGAAAATACCTTCTGAACACATTGGACGGCTCGGATTTTCCAAAAAAAATTTGCAACACAAAAAAAATCAATTTTTTCTTATTCTCGGGAGGTTTGGACTAGAAAATTTGCCTATATATATATAAGTCATAGAATTCGAAGTAAGTTTGTCAATTTTCAAACTTTCAGTCTTTTTTACTATTCACATCACTATTCATAGTTACTATTCATACTTTTACTTTAATCATTATTTACTTTAATCATGGTGTTTTATTTCTATTTAACGAATTACTTTGTGCTCTACTCTGTCATGCTCTTCTATTGTGTCTGTGCTTCCGCCCTCTCATTGCAGTTATTTTACAAATGCGGGGTAACTTTTCTCCAGCTTTCGATTGAGACATGACTGGAAGTAGATTCTGTCTTCACTTTCATTGGAGAGGTGACTGAGTGGTGACTTAAAAACATATGCTCCTAATGGATTTTAGTCTAAGGGCCAAAACTGCTATTCAATTAGTATTTTGTCCTGCTTATCTGCGTTTGAGCATCTTGTCTCTGGCCACCCAAGCTTAAAGCCCTGTTAGATGTGTAAGTCCTAGTGTGAGACAGTCGTGAGGATAGAGTCAACAGTTGGGTATGAGTGTATACATGTTAGGTCTGAAAAAAGATAACTCCATGGTAAAATATTAAGAGAAATTTTTAAGAGAATAGATTATGGAATAGTTAGTCATAAATACACAATATTTTGTCTATTTGAAGGGAGGACAATGAACTTTTGCAATCAAACATAAACACATCTCTCTCTCTCTCTCTCTCTCTCTCTCTCTCTCTCTCTCTCTCTCTCTCTCTCTCTCTCTCTCTCTCTCTCTCTCTCTCTCTCTCTCTCTCTCTCTCTCTCTCTCTCTCTCTCTCTCTCTTGTGGAAAGATTAGTAGTACACATACAGTCGTTGGTACGGTTAGCATTTTTCTAGTTTCTTACACTAACTTTCTTATACTAACTACACGATTGGGACCCAAAAAAGGGCAAACATTTGTTACTTACACTAGTGGCATTAGTGGAGATGCCCTTATTGTTGACATATGCACGCATTTTAAAAGAACTCTGCAGTCTTCTAATAAGGTCCTCGCAAGATTAAGCGTTTCCGTCATACATCTGGCTTTGAGTATGATGCCCTAAAGTGGTATTGGGGCACCCATGCCCCCATTTTCCCTTAGCAGTCGGATCTTCCATTTTTAAAACAACACTTATTTTCTCTCTCTCGCTCTCTCTCTCTCTCTCTCTCACTCATGTTTACTCTTTATACCGGTTGGAAATTTTCATACAAATTATACCAACCAAAACAAACCCAATACCTACCTGCTAGGAAAATACAAGAAAATTTACACGTCAGCAAAATTCAAATTTCTACTACACCCTTCGAATGCAAACTACGCAGCAATAATAAGATGATACTCGTTCCTCCTTGGACTATTTTAGAATTACAATTCTTCGGAGCCCATTTTTTCCAAATCTCTAACCGTGGGTAAAATGTATTCTTTGGGAATGTTAATTGGGTTGTGTTTGAATAACCGGAATCTAGAATAGAAATATGATTACTGGGAATCAAATTCCTAAGATTTTTCTTGGGTAAGAATAGGAATATGATTACTGAGAATCGAATATCTAGAAATTTATTACATGTTGCATTTCGGGTGTTTGAATTAATTCAATAATTTTACACGGGAAACAATTATCTTGGAAATTTATTAGAGTCAACATTTTTCTTTTCTTAATGAATGAGCCAGGAATCTTAGATTCTCATGGGATAAGGGAGAGATCAGATTCTCACTCAGTCTGAGAATGTGATTTCTGGTTGAATATGTCATAAGGAATCACATTCCTATTTCTGTCTCTGCCAAACGTCCAAATCAGAACAGCCTGACATCACATTCCCGTTCTTGTCTCTTCGAAATGTTGAAATCTTGGGTAAAATATATCACATTCTCATTTTCCCTGGAGATTACTGCCATCCAAACTGAGCCAAAGGTAAAATTGAGATCTTTGGACTAGAAGTTGCCTTAAGCCATTTTGGGATGCCCACAAAGATAGATGAATGAAGCATATGGGTTGAAATAAATCTTGTGCCAAAAATTAGGCAACACAAGTTTTCGCAAAGCTTTAATTTGGCTACGGGTTTGGAAAATTTTCCTGGAGATTGACCGGAATGATGGCTTATACGTGAAATAGCAACGTACTCCTTCATAAACTACTCCCTCCGTCCCAATTTGCTTGTCCCTTCTGGAGAAGTGAGTTTTTAAGGGGTGTGAAAATTTTGTATTGTTTTTATGTTTTGCCCCTAAGTCCAGTCAATATTACTGTGGCTAATTTTGTGGGGCTAATTTTTTTATATGAAACTCAAAACATATGTAACATGGATCTTGTTTGATAGATATCAATTACTTTTATTATACAAAGTTTTCAAAATCATAAAAACTGTTATAAAATAAAAGATAATGGACAAGCCAATTGAGATGGAAAAATACTTTTTAAGGGGAAAACTGGAGAGTGACATTGTTTTGACAGATGTTTTTAGAAATGAGACAAATATTTTATGACATTTCAAAATAGAAAGAAGGACCAACAATTTGAGA
The DNA here is from genome assembly GCA_963854785.1 of Vaccinium vitis-idaea. Classification (NCBI taxonomy): domain Eukaryota; kingdom Viridiplantae; phylum Streptophyta; class Magnoliopsida; order Ericales; family Ericaceae; genus Vaccinium; species Vaccinium vitis-idaea. Next base: position 21,060,108 of record OY978218.1, on the reverse strand, counting down.
CAGAGGGACAACTGATATCAACAACGGCTAAACAAAAAACAATTACCGTAAAAATAGGGGAAATTCTAGTTGTTTATCGCTCAATCCGTACCCACTATTTTGTACAAGTTCTCAAACCAGACACATTATTTATACAAAAGGAAATTGCTAACGTGTGCCCGAGCACACGTTAAGGTTGAAAAAATGTATAAGAATGTGAAAAAGTGTATTTTTTTTTTTTCATTCGTTAATCCTAATCTACTACTCTATCCTAGGGGACTTGGGGAGGGGGGTGGGTGCTTACGGGAATCGAACCCTGCCCATATGCATGAGAGTATAAGGGAGGCACCAACTGCACTCCACTCCACTTGCGTGAAAAAGTGTATTGAAAAGTGTAAAAAATGTATTGGAATGTGTGTTTTATTTTTGTTTATTATGTGCTTATTGTATGTATGCCCATTGGACACCATGTTAACAAGACAATATACAAAAAAATCAAGTTGATTAGGCATTAGTAGCAATATTAAAATTCCAAGAAAAATGGATCTTTACAATTCATTTGAATCATGCACATATCAATATCTCGATCAAATTTTCTATGCGAATGATCCACACTTTTCAAGTTATAAAATGGTAAGCCCCTGAGTCTCAAAATAGGTTGGTCGGAGCACACTTGTGAGTGGTGTATTTGAGAAATACTCCTGTATACTTGAAATGGAAGATGATGGGCACATGGAGTAACACAAAACTAGTAAAAATTCATGAAACCACCAATTGGTTAGCATTGCAAAAACCAGGAGTACGGGGCATCCAGAAACTGTAAAACATCAGAGAATCGTTCCAACGTAACAACTGATAACCCACCCACCATTTCTGAACAAAAAAAAAAAAAAAACCATTAAAAAAAGGACATAAACTAGGAGAAACACAAATACCCCCATCTGATCCCCATCAATACCTCCTCCCAGGACCACCACCGTAACCGCCACGTCCAGCGCCATAATTCCCAACTGGCGCCGCCGCGGTCTCCTCCTTGAGCACAACACCAGGCATTTCACTCATCCCAAGAGCAGATAGAAGATCGATGGTTTCCTTATCCACCTCAATCCTATCCGTCTTGATTGCCGATTCCTCTGGAACGAAGTCCATGCGGCGTTCTCTCTCCTCCTCCTGAAGCTTCAGCGAGATCCCTCGTACGGGACCCTTCTGGATGCGCTTCATGAGGTGGGTAGAGAAACCAGCGATCTTGTTGCGGAGGCGCTTCGAAGGGATGATGGCCACTTCTTCGAGAATCTTCTTGTTGGTGTGGAAGTCGAGGGTCATTTTGGAGTAGTAGCGCTCGATTACTTGCCTTGACGATTTCTTCACGGTCTTGGTGCGAACGCGGCCCATTGTTGCTTGAGGACGGATAGAGGAGAAATGCTAGGGTTTCTTTTTTATTTTTAAGATAAGAAAAAAGTGAGGGAGGAAGGGGGAGGAGCACAGGCGGCTAGGGTTTCCTTTTTTTTTTTTTTTTTTATCACTGCGTCTAGGGTTTCCTGATGAGAAAGATTAGAGTTGGGCGAGAGGAAACTCGGGGAAATGAGTCCCTTTTGTTTTAGTTGGGATACCACTTTCTTGATAGTAATTTTTTTTGGGTAAAAATTATGGGTAAAATGTTATTCCCTCGTCCGTATTTCATTTTTTGCAGTTCCAATTTCCAAAACTCATGCCCCTTTATAGATTTAAATGCCAAAGTTTTTATAAACTTCCTATTTTGCCCTTTTCTTTTCTTTGACGAGACAATTGTTCTTTTTCTTTTTCTCTTTTTTTTTCTTTCTTTTTGTCTGTTTTGGAAAAGAAATACAATAGTCAAAATACAGTCAACGATTTGCCCAAACAAATCTACTCCATTCCTTAGAGCATCTCCAACACAAGCTCCCCTCTCTAAAATGAGGAGTGGAAGTGACGTATTAAGGGAAGATTTTGTAATTTATGTGTCTCATTTTAAAGAGCCAAAATTAAATTTAGGGAGTGGATGTGACAAAAAAGTGGATGAGTCCCTCCAAACAGTACAACTTTTTGAGAAAAAGAGGACATAAATTACAAAATCTCCCCTTAATATGTCACTTCCACTCCTCATTTTAGAGAGGGGAGTTTGTGTTGGAGTTGCTCTACTGTCAATGATTTGCCCAAACAAAATTACTCCATTCCTATCTAAAGTTGTACATTAGGAGTAAACCAAAACAAAATGGACAAAGGTGCATATATGCTTCAACTTTAAACTATGCTTGGCTATTCACATCCATTTGCCACAAAAAATTTACATAACGGAAATGATTTCTTCATTGAAGATCTTGGCAAAAGCATCACAAAAAAGGAAGTCGTTGGAGGGTTAAAAATACATGATCGAGATTTTGGGACGACAAGTTCATCAATGTTTTTGGGTGCTTTTTGGTGTTGCAAGGACTGGATTGCTCTAAAAAATCCAAGATCTAATACATTCATGTCGGGGCTATTATGTAAAGACCAGTAAATTTATTTATTTATTTTTAAATTTTATTTAGAAAATAAATTTGGGGAATTGTGAGGAATTTTTTTTTTTTAAAAGTTAGATTGTGGGTTATTTAAGTGTTGCAAGTTGGATTTAGGCCTTTGTTAATACGCAAACCAATATAAGGGTGAGTAGTGTAATATTTTAAATTCTGTATATAGGATAGGGTGGAGAGAGAAAAAAGTCAGTCTCCCCTCCCCACCACACAACCGATCCATCTCTCTCTCCCCCTCCTCCATATCTCCTCCACTCCTCTCACCAAAACACACCTCTAAACCCAAATCCCTTCAAGATCCACACTCAAACTAGTCTCCTACGCGTATTTGGAAGCTTGGGTTGCGCTTATTTCACTCCGGAAGGTGGTATTTCGGTTGGAGGTCTTTGAAGAAATCTTGGATTTTGTTCACTCTTTGATTTGAAGCTCTCTCACTTGAGGTAGGGAAATTTCTACCTTTTCTAAGTGCTAATGTAGTGTGGGTGTGTGTATAGTTTCTCCTTAATCAATCTTCTATATGGTGTGTTGTCTTTCCTTGAGAAAAACTCATTTTAATCATGCTTGGCTTGATCTTTGAAATTGATCCTTGTTCTCATGGAGTTGTTGAAAGGTTATTGATGATCTCTTGCTCTCTAGTGCATATGAGTTGTTAGTACCATGAATTTTGTGTTGGGGGCCTTATCTTGTTAAGTTTGGTGGAGACCCATTTGAAACCTGTCCTCTGCTGAGAAAATTTTCGTGTACAACTTGTGTATTTATACACCAGAAATAGTGTACCAATACACTTGCTCTCTGGATTCTGTAATTTGTGTATTGATACATCAAAAAAAGTGTATCAATACACTTGTTGTCTGGAACTTCGTAACTTGGGTATTGATACACCCGAAATGGTGTATCAATACACTTATCCACTATTCTTTAATATTTCGTTGTTTTGTTCTTTTAGCCTTCAGTAAGCCCCGAATCCTCCTCTAAAGTTTAGAAACTTGTGACTTCGTTTAGATAAACTTGTTCTATACTTGGTAGATGAACTTTATGTTGTTTTGTCGTTTGATCGAAAAGTTTTTAGGACACAATGGTCGAAAGCCCTTGTGGGATGCGTACGGACACATGAAATCTTTAAAAGAGAGTTGTGGGTGTTAGTTATGCGATGACACATATGTGAATTGAGATGAACGATTAACTAAGACGATGAGACATATGGACACCATAGCGATACTAATGAGCATGAAATGAAGTTTACAATGTGATAATGATGACACAGGGCCCGACAGGGTATGTCCAGAGTGACATGAGGCCGGGTACGCCCGGAGTGACACGGGGCCTTTATGGTTTGTTCGGAGTGACAAGGGGCCTACATGACATGCCTAGAGTACAACCTAATGTTTTAAAGAAATGAGATGTGTATGCTAAATGTTTAGGAGACATATGGCGTGTCAGGTACGTATCGGATACGAGGGATAATAGTAAAGGGAATCTAGTGGCTTATGGGTTGGTTTTCAATCCTTTAATTATTAAAGTTTCTTAAAACTTGTTGTGATGACTTGTGCCTGCTTTGTCTACACTCACTTGCATTTCATTGCATTTAGTATTGGTAGACTTTTCTCTACAGGGCTAGTGAGCTCACCCTAATAATTTCAGGTACCCAGCACGTAGCATGATATGGATTGTTTGGAGTGTATGCATGCATCTCTTTTGAAAGCTTAACGGAGGAGTTACTTTATCTTTTTTGAAACTTATATTTTTGAAAGGATGATTTTGTAATTTAATTGAGTTTTCATCATTGACTTGGTTTGTAATAACATTGGTAACTCATATATTTATTTTGGGCATGGGAATCCCGTGAATTATCTTGTGTATGACTTTGACCTTGCGGGTCAAGCTGGGACTTTGACCCGGACTTTGGATCTCATTGACTTTTCATGTGGATTTATATTACTTTTATCTTTAAAATTCGAGGGTGTTACATATTAGGGGGTTGACACGCTAATTGGATATTGAACCCGCCTTTATGCGCGGCTTCAACAAATTCAGCGTTGAGCGGATGGATGTGTGGTCTCGCATTATCTTGTTGAATATCTATGGGATTTGCCACACTAGATTGTGGCCATTTTGACCGAATAGCAGGAAGAACTTTTTCAATCAAGCACCAGCGAATCACATCTTTTGTGACTATCATCGCCTCGGTTCCCACTGTACCTGCTGCCCTATTTTTGCTATTATGTTTAGCTGGTTCCTTATATGTGAAAGGAAAAATTCTAATTTTACCTGAGAAAATTTCATTATGATTTGCGTTGAGTCGGGGTCGAGCTACGGCTGCGAGGAACATGACTTTTGTGATGAAGCGTTTGTTTTTGCAAGTGCGCAACGGGTTGTCTTCTTCAGGAAGCAGTTAGTATCTCTCCGACTCTCTAGACAAGTAGAACCACTTCTCATCAATATGCACACGATCATACATTTGCTTGAATGTAGGCTGGCTTCCAAGGCTATTTGGCTCGAGCATTGAAACGCAAAATTGAAGCCTTGCTCTCTTGTTTTCTTAGGACAAATATGGCTTCAATGCATTAGAATGTGGCCTAATTGCGCCTTCTTTGATTCGCCGGTGAAGTGTGGATCTTGGGACATTCAAAGCCTCCGCCAGAGAACGAATATTGGTATGTTTACGAAGGTCAATATTTGCAATTTTGGCAAAGTTGACATGAACACGTTTGCAGCCACCTGTTCTTGCACATTTGGTAGATACATCGACCGTCAATCCCTTGGCAACACAATCTTTACCTCTTTGCCAAATCCTACGAACAGTTTTTTTGTCAACGGAAAACAATGATGCAACCTTCTTTACTACACCCTTTTTCAATTTTCCACCCACACTTTCTATTAACAGAGTTTCATAAATGGCAAGGCGTTGATGATTGGAAAGATTTCTTTTCGTTCTACAAAAAGTAGAAGGATTTTGAGAGAAGGAATCCATAAGCTCTGAAGATGAGCTAGAAAAGGAATAGTAGCAGTGGAGTTTAAAAAGAAAGTGAAAAGGAAAGAAACGGAATACACAGAGGAGTTTGGAAAGGTGGAAATGAAAAAAAACAGTGGAAAAGGAAAGGAGGTGGAGTAATAGCAACCGAATTGGTGATTGCTTTACTTAGAGCATTAGTATCAGGTGACACAAACGCCTGTAAAAGCTAGACTAGAGAGTGGAAGAGCAAAAACTGAGCAAAAATTGCTCAAAATCAGGCGACACAAATTAACTCAAAATTTTAGGGGATGAACAGTAACTTAACAAATATGAGTACCTACTGTTCACTCATTTTCCTTTATTTTACTAATTTCTCATGCCAGCACAGCAACAACATCAACTGATTTTCTCACGCCAGATTGTTTACCTGATGCTCGCCGAAAAATTGGTCGGATATTGCACAGTGGCCGGATTAATTTCTGGAAATCGCACAGTGACGGGAAATCCAGTTGATCGGCCAACTGGATTATTTGCCTGATTTTCTCATGTCAGATTTATTTCTGGATTTGAGATGGGTTTGATCTGAGATGGATAGAGAGGCGGCGTGGTTGGTGGATTGATCAAAGAGAGAGAGAGAGAGAGAGGCGGTGGGGTGATCGGAGATGGAGGTTAGGTTTGGAAAGGGGAACGTGGACGAGAGAGAGAGAGAGAGAGAGAGAGAGAGAGAGAGAGAGAGAGAGAGAGAGAGAGAGAGAAGTGATAGACAGAGAGAGAGAGAGAGACGTAGTGGGTTTGGAAAATATAACGGGAAAAATAATCCTGTGTGGTTGCACACTAGTGGGATTATTGAATAGAAAAATAGGGGTAAAGTTAGAATAGAGAGTCTGATTTTGTGAGTTTTTTTATAAAGTGGCTTGCTAATTTATAAGAGGTGTTTTTGAGGTTAAATTTGGTGTTTTTTTTTGTGAGGCTGATAATGATGCCCTTATATAGAGTGAATAAAGAACTCTCTAGAAAAGAAATTTCAAATTGAAAAGGAAACCGAAAATCTGTTTTTGGTAGGAGTTTAAGCGCCAAGTTTGAATTGGGCCAAAAATTAAACAAACTGTTCATAGAATTTACCGCCTAAATTTACGAAGAGAATTTGTCAACTGTTTTGGATGGTAGGGCCCAGTGGGAGAGATTCATAAGATAAACCTGAGAAGACTTTTAAGAGTACTATTGACTCCAAACAATATTCAAAACATAAAACATTTCTTAAGTAATAGCAAGGGTAATTTTGGGAAAAAAATCTGCACAACATAATAATTATTGTACTAATAAAAAGTTGGAATCCCAAAGATGGTCCAACTTTATGGGATGGAGGGAGTAATTACTCATAATTTTTACACAACAAATTCAGGGCCGTATGGATGGGGGAGAAGCCGACCCTCTTAGCATGCGTCCTCCATAATATGCCTGGCCCCTCTTCCAAGCCTTGTTTGGGAGAAACTTTTGCACTCTCCATAAATATGGCCAACCATATTTATGGAATCCCAACCCTCCTTAAATATGGACAGGACAAACCCTGTAAGCCCTCCATAAATACGGATAGGTCGTACCCCGTCCATATTTATACCAAGCGTGCTAGTTACTCTTCTACCCCTTTACAATTAAATAAAGTACTTCCGTGCATAATTTTATATATATTTTGTACCAAATTAAACTACTAATAGAGACTTTAATTTGATAAAAAAAAAATTGAAAAATTTTACACTTTAGATTTTACATTGTTAGCTTGTTGAGTTACTTTGAAATATCCTTCAGATAAAAAAATAAAGTACTTCCGTGTATATTTTTTCATTTTTTTGTGCCAAATTAAACTACCAATAGACATCTTTAATTCGATACAATTTTTTATGAAAAAACATATACTTTATAATTTTATATTGTTGGCTTGTTGAGTTGCTTTGCAATATCCTTCGGGATCAAAAAATAAATTTCTTCAGCTTACAAATTTTTTATGTCGTTGCACCAAATTAAACTAGTAATAGAGATCTTTAATTCGATGCGAAAAAATTTGAAAAATTGTGTATGAAGGTATTTTAAATTCTTGGCTTTTTTGCTTGGTGTGTTTCTCATTTTTCTCTTCTAAAGGGTTGTTCACCAATAGATTTTATCAAGATTTGATAAAATTAAGCGCTTGATTTTATCCAATGGTGAAGAGATTTGATAAAATTTAGAGGGTGAAACTACAATGGATAAAATCCCTTGATTTTATCAAATCTCTTCACCAATGGATAAAATCAAGGGCTTGATTTTATCAAATCTTGATAAAATCTATTGGTGAACTACCCCTGAGTAGATTCCATTTGAAAAAGTTAGAGGGTAAAAGTATAGTGATAATGCCCATAAAGGGTAATTATGAAAAGTTAAAATATTTAAAGTGTTAATGATAATGTCTTCATAAAAAGTTGAATTTGCGAACTTGAACTCTTAAAAATGGAGAAATGAGTATTATTTGAATACTCCCTCCATCCCAATTTGTTTGTCCCAATTGGGGAATCCGACTTATTAATGAGACATAAACATTACATCTTGAAAAGTTGAATTTTGCAAAAATGCCCTTAAATTCAAATTCCACACTTCAAATCAATTGGTAAAGGTAAAAAGGTATTTTCATAGGACTTTATTCTTGAGCTTTTCAAAATGGACAAACAATTTGGAACATTTAAAAGTATTAAAAAAATGAACGAACAATATGGGAAAGAGGGATATATAAAGAGAGTTTAGAGAAACAATACAATTAAGAAATCAATTTATAGAGTTTATAAGGTTGTAGTTGGATTGCTAGTATAAATAGAGTTTAGCAATAGGAAGGTAAATCCCTATATACTTCTAAAAACCCCAATGCCTTTTCTTATTTCCTCCAGTAGTGGAATGCTATCAATAATATAGTACTAGGTCGCAGGGTTACATAAGAGTTGAAAGGGATTAAGTTATTTCTACCGCCGGTGGAAACAAAAGTTTCCTCCAAATCGATTGCATTGTGCCGTGTGTCCAAACAGTGGTCCCAAATTGTAGAACATGGACATGTGGCGCAATGCAATCGATTTGAATGAAACTTTTGTTTCCACCGGCGATGGAAATAACTTAAACTCGAGTTGAAATGGTGATGATACCCTTTGAAAAGAAATATTATAAAAAGCTTTCAGTTATCAAATTAAATGATTGTTTACTTTAATACATGATTTGTTTTAAAAGAGAAACAAATCAAAAGGCAGACAGACAAATTACAAGGATAGAGGAAACAAATCAAAAGGCAGACAAACAAATTACAAATATCTGTTTGTACAGATATTTTAAACAATATACAAATCAAAAGGCAGATATACAAATTACAAGGATAGAGGAAACAAATCAAAAGGCAGACAAACAAATTACAAGGATAGACAAACAAATTATTGCCGGAAACAATTTGTATTTGTTTTAGGTTAATAGTTGTGCGCGCAAGCAATTTTTATTGTACTTCTTCGATTAATTTGATTCTTTTGAGAGTTAAATAAACTTGTACGCCGCTTAAGTGGGATTAAATACATTTAGAGCTTTTAAAAAAAAATGGGAGTAAACAAGTTGTATTAAGTAATTGAAGCCGACCAAAATTTTGTTATTGTTCCTCCCTCTCTCTCTCTAACCCTCTTATTTCTTCCGCCTGGGGGGTAGCGGCGCTTCCCCTCCTCCCCCAAGGCCCATCCTCTTCTCCTCACTCCTTCCTCTCCTTTTCTCTTCTCTCTCCCTCTCTTTCTTCTTCTTCTTCTTTTTTCTTCCCTTTCCCTCCTCCCTCTCGCCTTTGTTGCTGCTTCACTAGCCTCTAGAGATTTGCTGTGTTCTCCGGGTTTGTACCTAACGGCGTTCGGCTAGTGTTAACGATCTCCTTCGTCGATAGCTTGCGGCGTTGGTGGTAGTGGTGGCGGGTCAGCCTTGTTCTTCACATAGCCACCGGTTGTTGGGGTTGTTGGGCCCCTCCGGTTTAATGCTTAGTGGCGAAGTGCTTGTGTTGTGGCTGGGGTTTTTGTTGATTTGTAAGGCATTGGTGCTAATGACAGTTGGCGGTGGCGCTTGATGATGGTTAGGGTCAGTGTGATCGGCGTGCGGAATGGGGAGACAAACAACGGCGATGGATGCTGATGGCCTACTATGGCGGGGCGACCGAGCTGTTTTCCGGAACAACAACAGGGGCTTGTTCCCTGGGTCTCCGGCGATAGCGGTTTGTCTCCTTATAGGTGGCCGTGGAACAATGGACATGGCAGCGATGGTGGCGGTGATTTCGATGACGATGGTGGTGTTGATGAAGCAAGGAGCAGATTAGGGTTTTCTTATTGGGCTTGTCTTGTTGGGCTTTGGCCTGTTTAATGTGGGCATTTTTAGGCCTTTGGGGGCTTATGAGCTGTTTATTGTATATCTGAGTTCTTTGACCCATTGGGGTGTTGGGCTTTGGGTAGCGGGTGTCCATGATTGGCTCCTTGCCAATCATTGGTTTTGGGTCTCGGTTTGGGCGGATATTTTGCTCTTTGAGCATTTTCTGCTGTTGCCTTGTCCTTTTAATCTGGTTTTATTTCAAGATTAATGAAATCTTTTTGCCTTGTAAAAAAAAATAATAATAATTGAAGGCGAAGGGATAATGATGGGTTTAGTTGCCATTTTAAAACAGAATACCCGTCAAAATGATGTATAATTACAAGAATTTGGCTGGTACCGGTCGATACGTAGCATTCTACATTTCAATTCAAATATCGTTTGGTACCGGTCGCCGGTCGGTATTAGACTGTTTCTTACTCTTGTGATATCAGGAAAAAATTAGCAATAGCAGTAATGTAAAACAATATTTTGTAATTCCCGGCAATAATTTGTACCATACCAATAAGAAATTGTAATGTGAAACGGTATCTGTAATTTCAGTACATAGAACCGGGTCCACTATAAAATAAGTGAATGCTCTTATGTAATTGCAATATAAGTGTATTTACTTCGCTTTTCCCTTTTTCCCTTTTCTGTTCCAATCCCCACAAAAAACAATTAGTAATTCAATTCAATTCAATTGCTTCTGTGTATTTCCTCTCTGTCTCGCTCTATGCCCTCCACCTCTCCCCCGAAATTAATTAAGCTTTTAAGGAGACCATCTTTCTCCCCCGAGTCCTCTTGTATATAAATGCATGGCCTTGGTGCCTCAAAACCATCAACCACAACCACTTCAAACAATACCAGCTTGTTAGCGGTGGGAATGAGCTAGCTAGTCCCGTCACTACCGTAGCCGGGAAAATCCTCCGGCAACCCGCCGTATCACTCTTGATCTTTTCCATTCTAGCAACCCGCCGCCTACGATCCTTTGCCCTCTCCCTTCAGCTTTGCAAAAGCTTCTCAACTCAAGGTATATACTACTATTTGATTACATATATACATGTACTCGCATTGATGCATGTGTGTTATTTATGAGATCTTGTCTTGTTTCCACTTGCATCTTCCTTTAACATGATTGTGAAGTTGATGATCATATCATGGTTTTAAATAAATTGCCAGAGATACGTATGGTAATGGTCGCAATGTAACGGTATCTACGTAACGGGAAATGTAGTGATCATAATTTTTTGAAAATATTTTTTGACATAACAATTTACTGAAGTGCCTAAATTACCCGGAATAAGTACTTCAAAATTAAACAAAAAATTACACGATTGAACAAAACCAAGTCATAGGTCCTCTTTCGCATTAAAATACTACCTTTTCTGGCTAGGCATGCAACTCTTCTCTTTTTCCTTTTTTTTGTTATTACTAGTACAAAATTACTATTCTCTTTAACTCTATTTTTTGTCCCTATAAAGAGGTGAAAATGAATTCGTCGCCTCCAAGGGCAAACCCGCAGGAAGAATTGCCGGTTCAGTTGGTGTCACCAGCGAGCTCGTGCGTGTCGTCAGAGGTCGTCAACCAGGACGAGTCGACCGAGGAGTACTCGAGCAGCCTAGAAACCTCCATGATGTTGGTGGGATGCCGTCAGTGCCTCATGTACGGAATAGTGGCAAAAGAGAATCCCAAGTGTCCCAAGTGCAAGGGCACCGTTTTGATCGACGTCGCTCTCGTGCACGCCGCCGACAAAGCAAGGAAGGGCTAAAAGCACTGCCGCCATCGCAACCACCACCGAGAAAGAAGGAAGGGAGCCCCATTTGAAAGTCTCAAATGCTAGTTTTATTTTATCATTTCGTTTCCTTGTGCTTTTACATTTTATTTTAGGTCACATTTAAGCTCCGCTTTTTATCTTGATGTTTTAACAAAAGTGGAGTTCGAATAACGCTCGACCTTTTCTTTAGCTCTATATGTTGTTGTCGCTTATTCTTTCTCCCTTTTTAATCTCTAGGATTTGGGCAACGCGGGTAATTTTTGTTTCCCTTTACATGATCGAACCTATTGCATTACAGAGCTGACTTTTGGCCGTGTTCCCTTCCCTTTTTCCCCATTTTCAATTTTTTTTTTCAAAAAGATTCTTTCTTTTTAAAAAGATTTTCTCTCCACTCATTATCTTATTATTTCATTTCTCTGTCTATCTATCTCTTATCATTACTTCATTATTCTCATTTTCAAAAACTCAACCAAATACTATCTCAAAAATTCTTCTCAAAATTTTCTTTTCAAAAACCATCCAAACGCAAAAATCACCGCTTTAAGCTCCCAAATTTTGAGTAATTTCGAGGGCCCCCAATTATATAGGTTCATATCGTAGTTAGGCTTGCAAAAAATTAAAGTTAATTTGTCTAATAATTTTAAGAGCAAAATTTCAAATAGGCCCAAATGACAGGGCCCAAACATGAGTATAATTTGGCCCCTATTTTGTTACTATGAAAAATTAAAGAAAGTAAAAGATTATGGCCAGTACTTACTTATTTTCGAGAATATCCTCGCTCTATTGACTTATGTTCTTCGTCTTTAGTTTTTTTTTTTTTTTTTTTGTGTCCTCGTTACAGTTCCTCTTTTTATTTTTTTGGTGGAAAAACCCTACAAATTTCTTAATCCACTCACAGCCCACCAATCAATATTTCGCTGAATCAAAAAAAAAAAAAAAACAATAGGGGAGAAACTTGATTATGCAAGTTTAATTAGTACATTTACCGTTAAAAACGTGAGAAGAGTAATATTTAAATGACAGTTTTGAATATAATGTACTCCCCCGCGTACCTTTTTATATGTCTCCTTTGAGAAACATGTATATTTTAGTGGACCAAATTGAAAGGGCTAATTATACAAAGAAATATACTTTTGGGGTTTGAAAATACACGTATTTCTACGGTGGGTACTTAAAAAGGGGAAGAGGGAATAATGGTTATCTTTGGTACTACTGCTATTTTTTTGTCTCTTCCCACAATGCGATGCACAGGACCAATCGATGAATTGCCTTATTACCTTGCCTGTTAAAAAAAAAAAGCTAGCAGTATAAGCACGGATACCAAACAAGATAGTTTGGCGAGTTCTTACTATGTAACTTGAATGACTTTGGATTATTTTGTGATTAGTTGTTTGCATGCTTTAGACTTTAATTTGAAGGTTTAAGGACATAACGATGGACCAGGTCGCAATTTATAAAGGCCCAAGTAAGAAATAGAGAAATGAATACAATTCTAATTGACCATCCACACACCACCGCACCTGTTTTGAAATGGGTTATATACCTGGACATCCCCTGTAAGTATACGTTTTCAACCAAACACCCCCTGCAAGAAAAAAACCTACGACGACACCCCATCTATCTCCCCATGACCCCTTTCCGTCACCTTTTCGTCTAAAATGGTCTAGATCCATCAGTTTTTTTTTTATGATCCAAACCGTTCAATTTGTTTAAAACATGCTTTTACGTGTACCCATGGAGAAATCGGCTCAAAATATGATCGGGAAGTGCTTGATCCGAACAATTTTTCATGTAAGAAAAATTATTCGGATCAAGCACTTCCCGGTCATATTTTGAGCCGATTTCTCGCGAGTACTCTTAAAACCATGTTTTAAACAACTTGAATGGGTTGGATCATCAAAACATGACCCAGAACTTTGAGATTCGAGGCGGAAGGGTGACGGAAGGGGTCTTGGGGTAAAGTTTGGAAGAGAGGGGGTGTCGTCATAGGTTTTTTTCTTACAGGGGGTGTTTGGTGGAAAACGTATACTTACAGGGGGTGTCCAGGCCATTAACCCTTTTGAAATCTCCTCAAAATCAGATCACCACCACCCACCGCCTGACCTAAAGCCAACTGGCAACAACCTTTCACCCTCTAACTACCGCCATACCCTTCACCTTTTATCTACCGCCACCGCTCATCTGCCAGTGCCCTCCTCCGCCAGTTCTTTTCGCGATCAGAACCCCCCTGCTTTTGTTGAGTTGAGTCTCGGGTGTGATGATGAGTTCATGGCGGCTTGGGCATCCTCCGGCAAATAAAACCTCCAGATTCCGATGGCTATGGAGGCTTGGTTCTGCACCCGGAGTTGTACTCGTCTTTAGCTCGGCGTAAATTGGTGTGATTCGGTGTAACTTAGCGCTGGGTGACCCAGTTAACTCAGTTTGTGTTGAGTTTTTAGCTAATTACCTTAATTTTTGTTTATGTTAGGTGCTTTTTTTAGGTTAAATTCCACAGAGACCCCCTCATCTATTCCAATTTTCCATGGACACCCCCTAACCTTTAAAAACTTCCAGATTGACCCCCTCATCTATTACCGTTAGCCACATTGACCCCTTCTGTTAAAAATCCGTTAAGTTACATTGAATATGTATCAAAAATATTCTAAATTAGATGAAATGTCCCTTTTTCAATATATTCAGTCATGGGATGCCCTTTCTCTCTCCTTTACTCCATCCCCCCTCTCTCCTCTGACAGCCATAACCACCAACAACCACCCCCTCTTAATCCCCACCCCATATGCCTCTCTCCCCAAAACCGCCAAACCTCCGGTGAAACCAATTCAATTCGGATTTGAAACCAATTCCTTCTACAATTTGGGTATTGGAAAACCCAATTTGAAAATCGAGAACACCCATTTCAAGAAATAAAATTAAACTCTCTCAACCTTTCATTTCATTTCATATAGATCGAGACCTCCTACGTCTCTGGCCAGTTGTTCGTCACGCTGCCGCCCAATCTAAAGGGGTCTTTGACCATCATTGACGAGAGGAACAGAAGAAAGTACCAAGTTGAGGTCTCTAACAGAGATTAGAGAAAATGATTTCTCTAATCTCTTATCCATGGGCATCCTACTTTGAGGAGGGTACAAAAATGGTCACATGGACCCACCATCTGGAAATCCTCCGCTGGCTCCTCCAACAAAATCCCCACCCTCGACTCCGCTGTCTACTGCTTCCCCCAAGGCCACGCCTAATAATCCTGGCGACAAAGAAGACTACGCCAAGGAAGAAGAAAGATCAACAAGGAAGACGGCAACCTCCTCGATGACGATGATTTCAGGAGCAAAGATTTAACCGATGGCCGGAGTTGGGCTTGAGAACCCATCGCTGGATTGCCCAGTTTTGTGTTTTTACACACACAGAGAGAGAGAGAGAGAGAGAGAGAGAGAGAGAGAGAGAGAGAGAGAGAGAGAGAGAGAGAGAGAGAGAGAGAGAGAGAGAGAGAGAGAGAGAGAGAGATTTAACCCATGGCTGCAACGTTTTTTTTTTGGTTCAATTTACGATGGAAAGGAAGAGTGAAGGAGAGGGGGATTTTGAGAGAGAAGGAAAACTAGAGGGATAAGTCCGTCAATACGTATTCTTTTAATAGAGTTAAGGGGTTTGTACATTTTGAATAGACGTGGGGGTCAATTTTGACGTTTTTAAAGGTTAGGGGTTGTCCATGAAAAATTGGAGTAGATGAGGGGGTCTCCATGGAATTTAACCCTGTTTTTATTCTGCTGTGTGATTAATAGGTTAGTAAATGGGAGTGACAAACACTGTCATGACCAATTGAGGGTTAATAGGCATGTGTTTATGAAGTTGTGCCTTTTACTTAAGCAAAAAGGCCTAGAGGACTCTAGGAATGTCACTATTGTTAAGAAAGTTGCGATATTTTTGTGGATCCTCTCGCACCATATGAAGAATAGGCATTCCACTTTCCAATTTTGGAGGTCAGGGGAAACATTTAGTAGACATTTTAATGCAGTTTTGTTGAAAGTGTTGTGGCTTCACGATGTCTTGTGGCATCATCCCCAACCCGTTCCCGCTAATGAGCCGGATGCTAGGTGGAAGTGGTTTGAGGTACATGTTGTACAATATTGAATTTCCTGAATTCCTATTTCACATGCGATAACTTGACTACTAACCAATTTGATCGCTAGGGAAATTGTTTCCCGTACAAAATTGATTCCAAAATTGATCGTTTTCCACCACCAATCTGTTTTTCACTTTCATCCCATTCAAAGTCATCAGGTTGAAGTAGCTGATTAACAGAGCGATAAATCCATGTCCAACCCTTAATCTTTCCTTCAATATGGATTTTTGTAATACCACTTTCAAGGAAACAAGCTTGCATTTGATTTTTCAAGACTTTCGAATAGGATGGACGAAATCCGAAATCACCTTGCCGAACACCCTCATCTACAAGTGTCGTAAGGTATTGGAGCAAAGTTTGCTCCTCCACCTCACTCCAAGCCTGGCGTGCCATTCAAATCAAGTAAATAAGAAAAATAGAAGACTCTTTTATTTATTGAAATACAACTTGTAAAACCAAATGAGTTTGTTTGGTATTTATACAAAAAAATTTAACAACCATTCAAATAGAAACCCCCCATTCAATCACCTATCTACCAATCCACCAACCTTCCATCATTCAACCACCATCTACCTTCCATTCAACTAAAAAAAAATATAAAATTAAATTAAAACTTACCCTCCAACTCAACCATAAATTGTCTTCTAATAATTTTACGAATTTTGGCTTCATATTTATTTTATTTAATTTCTTTCAAAAATTATTTTTTTCACTTTTAATATTCTTTATTTATTTTAATGTATTTTCTGTATCTTTTCGTAATTATAATATATTTATTGTAATTGTAATTAGATTAATCAATTTTATGTATTAAAATAATAAAGTGGGGGCAAATAAGTCATTTGCCCTCCTATCCTATTATATCCACCCACCAAATTCCCCTTCTCAAAAAATCATCCAAACACCTCATATACAAATCTACCCTTCTTAGATGGTGGGCCCACCCTCCTTACAAATCTACCCTCATTACAAATCCACCCTTAAATGAGCCCTCATTACAAATCCACCAACCAAACGCCTCGTTAGGGCTCGACTGCTTTCTTTTTAACTCAGTAAAGACTGAGTTGGGCCTCAAAAAATAAAATGGGCCTAACTGTTTTTAGAATTTGATGGGCCTCTAACCTATATACCTTAGGGCCCTAAAAATAGCCCATTTCTGTGGGCCCTAGACCCGGACCTTCCCTGCCTGCCCACAGGGCCGGCCCTGGCCATAGGGTAGTTACTACTGAGGCTTGGATAGGACCCTATGCATCGATCCTCTTATGGATCTTAGTCTGCTTTGCAATACGAGTCTTAAAGCCCCATGCCCGTCGTGGATTTTGTGGTGTCATCGTGCCCGAGTCTTAGTAGTATCGATTCTTTTCCATATTTGTTTTGAAATCTTGTAAGTGTCGGATGGCTTGGCTTTCGGGCCTTTATTAATGAAATGACTTCAATTCAAAAAAAAAAATTGACCATAACTTTGTGCTGAGTATCCGATGTAAATGATTCAAATTGGATTTGAAAGCTATTCTAAAGTGATAGTATCACTTTTTATGAAATAGGAATTCTCCAATGCCAAGTCTATATAGACACCCCAATTTGCGCCCCCTCGAATACTCGGACCACGGCCCGTTGGCCTTCCCAATGATGAGAATAACCCAGTAATTACCGTGAAATTGATCTTGAAATGCACCCGAAGGATCCATTCATGGCCTAAACCACCAAAATAAGCCCAAAACACACTAAGGCATCAGAAGCACCCTAATTGAATTTAGGCACCCAAAATAAACTTGGGCATCCTAATTCAAGTTAAACTTGGGCGCCCCAATTCCAACCTAACTTGGGTGCCCAATTTCCTTGAAATTATAGCCATGCAGGGCATCTGCAGAAGAATCGCATAATAGTGCTTCCCTGCTTCAGATGTTTTGTAAAGACCCGAAAATTTGTGTAATATATATCAAAAAATTAATAATAATAATAATAATAAGGAACTTTGAGGAATTTAATTTTATTGTTTACGGGTGGGTGAATGTGGAGAAATGTTTAGTTTTGGACCTTGTTGTAATACATTCATGAAATTAGGGGTGTGAAGCGTAATTAGGGTTTTGGCTCAATAAAAGGAGAGAGAGAGAGAGAGAGAGAGAGAGAGAGAGAAAATCAAAATTTTCCCTCTCCCATGGCAGTCGGCCATCTCCTCTCCTCTCCCTCTCTTGATTTCTCACACTCTCACACCAAAATACTCACAAACACTCAAAACCCACTTGGATAGTCACATAAATCTGCCATCTACACGCGTTTAGAGCTTGAGTTTGTGCATTTTTAGTTGGGTTTCACGTGAAGGGTTAGGGTTTGAGCTTGGATTTGGAGCTCAAGAACATTTGAGGTAGGGGTTTCTTCTCTCTTCATTTATATGTTTGTGTTATGGATGAATCTGTCATTGATATGTTTGAATTCGTACTCCACATGCCTGAATTTTTAGACAGTGTTCTACACCTTCAAATTTTACGGAAATTTTCTGGGATGTTCCCCTATGAGTTGTACACTTTGTGTAAAAAGTGTACAGGGATAAAATCCACGTAGCCCTGGATCACTTGCTTCCTTAACTCAACCCTAAGTCTGCAAGACAGAAAAAGGATTAGAGCACCTTTGCCTCTCGTCGGCAAAGGCCCTCCGATGCCTAAGTTAGTATCACGTACTTGAACTCTCAAATCACAATGCGTATGAAGGGGGTTTCACAGCGTACCTTTTTTATGGATATCGTCTTGTATTTATAGGTGAAGATAGCTTGATCTAGGCATCTCGTGCCCCCTGTTTTCCTATTCTCTTTAGGAATCCTTCTCCCAATAGGACTTTCCTATTAGGGACGAGCTTCCATATCCTGCTAGATCTCGTCTAGTAGAGGTCTTTCTTTCCATATAGGATTCTTCCCTATATGGGGCATACTCCTAATCACATTAGGACTTCCCATATCAATTCCTTACTTCACGGGATTTCTCCTTATCTCATAAGGAGCCGCTGTAGAATATTCTAGAATGTCTCACCGCCTTATTCATGGCGGTGCCGTGCTTACGCGTAGCTCGGAATAACTCGTACATAGCTCAGCTCATCACGCTGAGCTGAATTATGTATTCCAGAATGCTGTTTAAGCTATACTCGTAGCCGTCCTAGCTCGGCCATATCAGGGGCATCCTTTATGCCTTACGCCGAGCTAGTGCATCCTGATTTATTAGTTTACTCTTTATTAGTTCTAGCCTCATTCGTGGCCAAACCAGCTCGGCACAGGGTTTAAGGACTCCCTATGTGGTGCCGAGCTATTCACCCTCTCGTGGTGATCAACTAAGGCACGTGCTATGCCCTTTATTAGGGTTATCAGGTTTTACCCACTCCAATTGCTCCCCAGCTCTACTACTGTTGTCATTCATCAGCAGTGCGCAGAGCTTCAACGGTTCCTGATGCATCTCTTGCACGCCTCCCCCTCACGTGGGGAACAGGGTTACATTTGCATTAAATGCGAAGTGACCCGTTGGGGGGCTGGATAAGCCCAAAGGACGTCACAGGGTGACGTTTCTCGTATGTCACGCCCTCACTTTATGGGTTTTTGGGCGGGATAATCATTATCCCACCCTAAAGCCCTAAAAAACTCCACCTCCTCTCATTTCCCATATCAGAAGCAAGAGAAGAGAGAGAAAAAGAGAAGTTCACTTCATCCGCCATTCTTGTCGTTTCAGTGCTTTTGAAAGATCCTTCAACTCCATTCCGTCCTTCGCCGGACCCCTGTGCCATTTTCGTCGGAAAGCCTTTCCTTAGGTCTATCTTCTCACGTAAGTGTCCCTTCCTTGGATTTTTCTGCTTTTCGTCGAAATCTCTACAGTTTCACTTTCTGTTCATCGTCTTCTTCATCGGGTTTCAACGTCGAAACCCTAACCTACTCAGTCATGGGTAAGCATAGGATTCTCCTAAGTAATGCCCAAAAAATAATAGATTTCTGACGAAATTATAATATCCCTGCCGATGTTCAATTCCGGCTAAACAACCATAATGATATAAGAGAAGTGGGTCAGGACGAGAACAAGATTCTCGTCCCTTTAATCCTCATAGTGGAAGGTGGCCTCAGATTTCCCTTACACCCTTTCTTTAGAGAGGTCTGCAATAGGTGTAGGTTAAGCCCTATGCAACTCTGCCCTAACTTTGTTAGGGTAGTCATGGGTACCATTGCCCTTAACAACCTGCTCGGCTTCCACCTGGACTGGTGGGACTTACATTACTTATACAGCGTAGTCTCGACAGCCGATAATTCCTACTACTTCAAAGCAAGGGACCCCGACTAAAAACTCATTACAGATCTCCCCAACTCCTCAAAAGGTGAAGGGGACGACTTCCTGGTGGTCACTGGCAACTGGGAGCCTAGGAATGCCAAGGGAATTACCATTGGGTTTGCTTGCCCCACGACCATAGGCCGACCACGTTAGTATCTTTTCCTTTGTTAATACTTTTGGTTTTTGCAGAAACATTCCTTTTCACCTCTACTAATCATCCCTTCCTTACCTTTGTTGCTGTTTTTTATTTGCAGCGAGCAATATCAACCACGGAGGCAGGTTAAATCACGGGAGGCTTCACCGAGAAGAGATAGCACAAGCTTTCTCCTTCGACGGGTTTGAGCCAACCCCTGTCGGACTCGGCCGTGCTTCACACGTATTGCTTGGCTACGTACCCACATATTGGGGAGGCATCAGAAAGGTTGGTGAACCTAGGTCTCGGCACCCCTGGCCTCCAGCTGCTCCCCTGATCGCCCCATTAGCCCCCACCGACCAGAGACCAATCAAGTCTAGGAGACGTCATCGAAGAGGGAGAGTGACACGATCCCGGGCCCCCAATGACCTCCAACAGCAAGTCACGTTTGCCCACGTCCCTGAAATCCCAATTGCCATCCCAATCATCGTCCGAGCTGCTGAAGAGGCGAGCACATCCAGAAGGGTGGTAACTGAGGAAGAACAGGAAGAAGAGGTAGAAGAAGAAGGAGAAAGTGGGCTTGATCATCGCGTGATCGTTTGCTCTCTTGCCGAGCAATCTGCCCTTTTAGCTGATTCAAACTCGTCGGGCTACTCTCCCTCCCCTGATCGAGAAGAAATGCCTCTGCAGCCAATCAGTTTGCTGGACGAGCTGAACCTTGGCGGTCACTCTCGACACGCCGCCCCTCCTGTCAATCCACCTATGGCCGTTCCAACTTCAACCATGCCCCCTCCTGATCAACAAAGAGACAAGAGGCCAATAGAGAGCCCTCAAGAGGTCCAACCCCCGCCCCAAAGGAGAAGGACTGGGGACACAAGTTCGGTGCGAACAACGGCTGGTTCTTCGCCGCTCATGCAGCCCTGGTCCCCAGTTCTTGCTCGTCCCGACGGTACGCCTCTCTCTGCGATCGACAAAATTTCTTCCACCGAGGTGGCGTTCGGTGTGTCCAGAGCTGCTCTTCTTCCACTTGACATGGAGAGAGAAAAGAGTAATTCCTATGACACTCTTATGAAGTCAATCTTCCAATCGAGTGCCAAGGTACAAAGTTTTAGTTATTGCTCTCTCGTATTTTCGTTTTTTTTAAAGCTGACTTCCCCTTTCTGCGGCCTGCACTTTCTGTCGCAGATCATACAGAAAGCTGCCACAGGTTTCGACCGAGCAAAAGAAGCTGAAAAAGACCCGTAAAAGAGAGCAGAAGAGGGCCGAAAAAGCCGAATGGGAGAGCGCCCAGCATGCCCAATCATTGAAGGAAGCTCGGGAGGAGGTGGAGGGTCTGAAGGGGGAGAACGCTGATCTTAAGAGGAAGGCTGAGGAAGTTGAACGTGAACTCCGTCAACAGCTTGCGACTGCAGAGGCTAAGGCTGAAGCCGAATATGATCGTGTTGTTGTCGTGATCACGGACAACTACAAGGCACAGATGTCAGCTGTACAGGATGCCGTTTGGGGCGCGACTTGGCAGAGATGCCTCACTAAGCTCGGGGTGGATTCGTCCTCCCCTCATTAGACTGATATGGAACTTCCAAGTGAGATGGCAGCTGCTCAAGCCAATCCCGAAGCTGGAGCTCAGCTCAACTCTGAAGCCCAACCTGAGACCCTTACCGAGCAGACCCAAATAGATGAAATCATCACTGATCTCACCATCTTAGGAGATGGCGCTGCTGAAGGTCTTGGAGGTGACAATCCTGGCCCCAATCTTGCCACTGATGCTAGTCAGCACGGTGAAGAGGCTTGATGCCTGTTATTATTCCTGTCTGTTATCATCTGAACTCTACTTTTGACCCTGCGTGGTCTTGTTCGGCCGTCTGTGGCCTACTGATACTTTGGTACTTCTCTCGTTTGATGTTGGTACTTTGTTCGAGTATTTTCGTACTCGTTATTTCATGCTCTCTTACTTCTACAAGTGTTTCTAAGTATGTTCGTACTTTTTACTTCATCAAGTCTCCTCACGCAGTATTCGTTGCAAGTTGTAAGTTTCTTCGTGCATTGCAATATTCGTTGCACAATCTAAGTTTCTTCATACTTAGAAATCTTTGTTGCAAATCTAAGTTTCTTCATACTTAGAAATCTTTGCAATATTCGTTGCAAATCTAAGTGTTTTCATACTTAGAAGTTCATTGCAATATTCGTTGCAAATCTAAGTGTTTTCATACTTAGAGATTCGTTGCAATATTCGTTGCAAATCTAAGTGTTTTCATACTTAGAGATTCATTGCAATATTCGTTGCAAATCTAAGTGTTTTCATACTTAGAGATTCATTGCAATATTCGTTGCAAATCTAAGTGTTTTCATACTTAGAGATTTACCACTATGTTTGGAATACACACACTCTCTGCTCCCCAATAGGAATCCAAATATTTGTGACAATACTTGGTTCGTATTAATCAAAACCACAATAGGAAAAGATGAAATCTTATTAATGCTTGAAATAAAGACAAAAATCTAAATAATTGATGTTGGTGATTTTATTCGTAATCCCAACAAGATAGTAAAACAAATGCGAATTTATTCGTATTCACTAAAAAGGGATGTGATCATATTCATAATCACATATGCAAATTACTGGTAGAATTTTCTCAGGTTTTGGACGTTCCATGGTCGTGGTACTGGGTCTCCATCCAGGTCGGCCAAACGATAGGCCCCAATTCCAGCAATCCCCACAATCTTATATGGGCCTTCCCAGTTCGGCCCAAGCTTTCCGTCCGTAGATATTTTGGTGTTAGCCAAGACTTTCCTTAGGACTAGATCCCCGATTTTGAACTCTCTTGGCTGCACCTTCTTGTTGTAACTTCTCCGCAACTGCTCCTCATAGGCATGGTCGAGCTGTTCGGCCAAGGCTTTTTCGTCGGCATGGTCGAGCTGTTCGGCCAAGGCTTTTTCGTTGCCACCTGATTCTACAAGAGTAGTGCGAATGGTAGGCAAGCCTATCTCCAATGGAATCACTGCCTCTGTCCCATAAGCAAGGAAATATGGCGTCTCTCCCGTAGATCACCGTGGGGTGGTTCTGTATGCCCAGAGCACGACTGGCAGCTCGTCAGGCCATTTTCCCTTCTTGCTTTCCAACCTTTTCTTAAGACTTTTAAGGATGGTCTTGTTTGAAGCTTCTGCTTGCTCATTACTCTGTGGGTAAGCTGGGGTTGAATAGTAGTTTCTAATACCGTATTGAGCACAAAATGCTTTGAACTTTCTGCCGAACTGGGACCTGTTATTTGAGATGATGGAGTACAGTACTCCAAATCTTGTGATTATCTTGTTCCACACAAATTTTTCCACCATGGCTTCAGTGATTTTTGCCAAAGCTTCACCCTCTATCCACTTAGTGAAATAGTATGTGCCGAAAAGTAGGAACTTTCGTTTCCCTGTTGCCATAGGGAGAGGACCCACGATGTCCAGTCCCCACTGGGCAAATGGCCACGGGCTAGTTAGAGGTAGCAGATCCTTAGCTGGTGCACGGATTAGGGGAGAGAATCTCCGACACTTCTCACAAGTCTTGACAAAGGCCTTTGCATCTTCTTGCATATAAGGCCACCAATACCCCTGGGATATTGCTCGGTGGGATATAGACCTTCCGCCCGTGTGTCCTCTGTTGGGAAACGAATCCTAGAACCCAGTAATTATGCGTACAGATTAAACAACAAAAATAAACACAAACCCTACAAGGCGGAATTAGGGTTTACCTCTCATCCGTAGACACGAACGCTGGTTGACTTGTTTATTTTAGAACTTGACAGACCCGATTACTGTATGCAACAAGCTTTGCTCGACAGTACCTCATGATCTTCTGCCATATTCCCTTATATCTCGATCATGTAGCCAAGTGTGGACTTCTACATGATCTCTATTGTTCTCTCTCTCACAGCCTCTATTCTAATTTTCTGAATGACTGTTGTGTGACCTAGAGAATATAACGATATATTTATAGGGCTAGAGCAGGGACTTGAGGAGAAATAAATCTGGGCTCCTTGTGCAAATAAGAAAACCTAATCCCACCAGGATTCTATTCTTATTTCACAAATTATAATTCACACCACTAAAGAATTATAATTGCACTCCCATCTTTATCTCGATTATATTTCGAGCTCCACGTTATTAAATACTTATTAATCTCCCCACGTTAAGATTACAGATACCCGTTGATTAAATGTCGATTACTAACAATCTCCCACTAATCAACATCTTATAAAACACCTTAAGACTAACCACTTAACTTATTCGATATGTCGGATACAAATATCCACCTGCAGGGTTTGACATAACCGAAACTTATAAGTTTACTCAAGGGGGTATCATCAATCTCTAACGAGACGTGGATTCTATCAATAATTAATATCCATATATTTCATGCATATAATGTCATGACCCAACTCACCAAGACTATTGACCGTGAAAAAAGATCTCACTTTATAATGAATCAAAGTCAACAACATTAAATGTATATATGTATTAATTATATCCGGATTAAGAGCATAAGTATTCTTAATAACTATAAGGTTCTAATTGTCTTAAAATGTTAGTACTAAGACAATTACCTTAAAGCGGTCCTGTTCAATACACACAAAATGTACTAGCACAATGAGTCGGAACTAGAACCGTTCCCTGTAGTCAAGACAAACCTACTAAAACATTGTACTACAATCCTACTGATGGTGTGTCAAATTCCATCTAAGATTGTGAACCAAAACTTATATTCCACAAGAACCGATGATCCAATTTTCTGTGTGTAAGCCGTACTCTACACACTGGATCATCTACTATGTAGAATAAAAGACACATGCACAATATACAATTATATCATGCAAACATTGCCCATAATAGATTCTCATCAAAAAAATGGATAAAACTGATTAATAATTAACTAATTAAATATTAATCCATTACATAAAAGCATGACTTTTACTATAAGTTTCTAACAATCCTCCACATGTTCCGGCATGGATCTCATGGAGGAACTTCTGGACTAGAGCTGGGTGCACACATAATAAATATGGGTCAAGAAAAGACTTTCTATAAAGCTTACCTTCTGGAGAGAGCCAGAAGCGTACTGACTTGGTCTTGGTCTTGTGAGCCTCCCTCTTGTCTTCTGGCAAGGTCCCATCTCGTAGGTATGCCACTATTGGATCCATCCAGCTAGGCCCAAACTCTGTCTCCATCACAATTTCCACTGCTCGGCCAATGCTCGGTTCGCTCAAATAGTCCACAGCCACTGTGTGGCGGTACTCCATCTTGATTGCTGACCCCAAGCAAGCTAGTGAGCTGCATGCGCATTCTGGCCCGAGCTGATTTGTTGGATGTGGGCTCTGTCAAATTTGTCAAGCAAATCTTTGGCCGCTTGTGAGTATGCAGCCATCTTCTCGCTTTTTGTGGCATATGCTCCTGAAAGTTGGTTAACAACTAACTGTGAGTCACAAAATACTGTTAACTTGTTTACCTTGAGTTCCAGGGCACTCCTTAGTCCAGCAATCAAGGCTTCATATTCTGCCACATTGTTGGTGGCACTAAACCCCAATTGTAGTGCCTGCTCCAACACCAATCCTTCTAGAGAGAACAGCACCACTCCTGCTCCAGAACCTTTGTTACAAGCTGACCCATCAACGTAAAGCCTCCATTCCTCTGGATCTAGATCGGCCATTCTCTTTGGCTGCTCAGGATGACTGAATTGCTCCTTCTCGTGGAGAGTTGGTGGTGGTGGAGCCACTGTCGGAGTGAACTCAACTACAAAATCAGACAGGATCTGCCTTTTGATTGCCGTCCTGGGCTGATAGTCGAGGTCAAACTGGCTCAACTCAATGGACCACTTGGATATTCGTCCAGAGAAATCTGCTTTCCTAAGCAAAGCTCTTAGTGGAAATTCAGTAAACACAGTAATAGGATGTTGTAAGAAGTAATGTGGCAGTTTTCTCGAAGTAGTGACGAAAGCATATACCAATTTTTCCAATGGTAAATACTGTGTTTCTGCGTCTAACAGGGTCTTGCTGACGAAGTAAACTGAAGCCTGCTCTATCCCCTTTACTCGTAGGAGAACCGAGCTAACTGCTCGCTCGGATACCGCTAGATACAGTATCAACCGCTCCCCAGCTTCTGGAGTAGAGAGCAAAGGAGGTGATGACAAATAATCCTTCAATTCTTGGAAAGCCTGCTCCTGCTCGGCTCCCCACTCATATCCTTCCCTCTTCTTCAAAAGTTGAAAGAACGGCCTACAACGATCTGAGGATTTACTGATAAAACGGTTAAGGGCTGCTGCCATCCCTGTTAGCCTTTGGACCTCCTTCATGGTCTTTGGGCTTTGAAGGTTCTGCAGGGCCGTGATCTAGTCCGGATTTGCCTCAATCCCTCTCTTTGTCACCAGGTGTCCCAGAAATTTCCTCGAGCTAACCCCAAAGGCACATTTTGAGGCGTTTAGTTTTAACTTGTACTCTCTTAGAATATTGAAAGTTACCTTTAGGTCGGCAAGATGATGAGGCTTCAATTTCCTCTTTACTACCATGTCGTCTATATAGACTTCCATGGTCTTGCCGAGCTGGTCTTTAAACATCTTAGTGACCAATCTCTGATAGGTTGCTCCGGCATTCCTTAGCCCAAATGGCATGACCTTGTAACAGTAGAGTCCTCTTGGCGAGATGAAGGATGTCTTCTCCTGGTCTGGCTCATACATAGCTATTTGATGATATCTCCGATATGCGTCAAGGAAGCTCATCCTCTCATAGCCTGACGTGGCGTCTACAAGTTGATCAATCCTGGGAAGTGGAAAGTTGTCCTTGGGGCATGCTTTCTTGAGGCTGGTAAAGTCCACACAGACCCTTCACTTCCCGTTTTTCTTTTTGCCACAACGGTGTTGGTCAACCATTCCGGACAGCTCACCTCTCGTATGGCATCCGCTTCGAGTAGCCGCTCTACTTCTTCAATCACAGCGTCTGCGTGTTGTGGTGCCTACCTTCTCGCCTTTTGCACAACTGGTTTGTGCTGAGGATCCACATTCAAGTGGTGGCAGATCATCTCGGGGTCTATTCCAGGCATCTCGGGGTCTATTCCAGGCATCTCTTGAGGAGTCCATGCAAAAACATCAATGTGTTTTTTCAAAAAGGCAACCAAATCTCTTTCCTCCTGCTCGGCAAGTGTTTCGCCGATCAAAAATTATCTCTCCGCATCATCCTCTTTGATTTGTATTTTCTTTAACCCTTCCACCATCTTCTTGGCGGGGTCACCTCCAACATCCTCCAAGGTTGACTGATCTGGAACTTCAACCGTTTGGACCAGTTCGGCTTTTGGTGACTTTTTGAGTACCATGTTGAAACACAGGTCGGCTACCTTTTGATTTCCTCTAATGCATTCTATGCCATCTGCTCCTGGATACTTGATTTTCTGGTGGTAGGTTGATGGGATGGCTTTCATCTTGTGTATCCAAGTTCTCCCTATAATCACGTTATAGGAGGATGGCAGGTCTACCACCAAGAAATCAGTTTTAAGAACAACCGATCCTGCTCTGACAGGCAGTGTGACATTTCCCATAGGCCATACTATCTGTGCACTAAAGCCGACCAACGGGACTAAACATTTCTGCAACGAGTACGGTGGGAGTTCCATCTTCTTGAAGGTATGGTAGTACATTATTTCTGTGCTGGCCCCCTGGTCTACAAGGATCTTTTCCACGTCGTAATCCCCTATTCGTAGGGTAATCACCAACGCATCATTATGGGGTATTGATACCCCATCTAGATCGTCATCAGTGAAGGTGATGGGGGGCCTCCAGTACTCCTTCAGCTCTCGGCCTTTTCGTACTGAGCTTCATAACCTGCTTCACCTGGCCGTTGACCCTTTGAATGTGCCTTATCTCATTATTCGTGTATGGGGCAACTAATCCATGTATCATATGGATTGTTCCCTTTGGACCTTTCTCGTAGTCCATCTCTTCCACCAGCTCGGCATCGTTCTTGCTATCAACCAAAAATTCTTTGAGATGGCCTTCCGACACTTTTTCATCCAAGAACTTTTTCTATTCCACGCAATCTTCAGTCATGTGTCCCCAATCTCTGTGATAGCTGCAGTGCTGGTTGGTAGCTCTTCTCTTTTCTGTACTCCCTGTCATCTTTGGGGGTCTCCTAAACCATGGTTCATTCTTGATCCTGTACAACATCTTGTAGATCGGGACGTTGAAGGTTGCCATGACGCTAAAGTATGATTTGGGGTCTGGATCAGCTTTGTCCTTCCTCTACTGCTGATAGTCCTTCCGTCCTGTCGTGTATTCCTTCTTATACACCCTTGACTCCACCGTTTTCTTTTCCGGAAGCTGAGGTTGTCCAGCCACAATCTTCCCTCCTGCCTGAAGGATGTCATCCTCTACCCATGCGTGCTCCTGGATCCTCTCCATAAGTTTGGCCACAGTCTTTACTGGATGCATGGTAAGCGATTCTCGTAGCTTACTATGCATAGACAAGCTTGTCTTGAACGTCGCCAAAGCATACTTTTCACTGCAGTTTTCAATCTCGTTGAAAGTTTCCCAGTAACGTTTTGAATACTGTCGTAGGGTCTCATCATCCCTCTGTCTCATAGAGGTCAATGCGTCAAAGGTCTTTGGGGCTGCTCGGCTTGTTAGGAACCGAGCAGTAAATTCCTCGGCTAGCTGAGCCCAACACAGGATCGACCCCTCTGGGAGCATGTGGTACCAACTCAGGGCTACTTTTCCCAAACTAGATGGGAACATCTTGCACAACAAGGCATCATCTTGCTCATGCATGAACATGGCATGTTGGTAGTGTTGAATGTGGGCCACTGGATCCGTACTGGTTTCATAAGGGATGAACGCTGAATGCTTCACCCTGCTCGGTGTCTTCTCAGTTCGGATCCAGTGGGCCAGCGGTGATTTTGAGATCTGGCCTAGGGCTTCCTTAGCTGCTTCTCGTGCAGTTTTCGGGCCTCCCTCAGCTCGGCCAGTTTCCCTTCTTCTCGCATATTGCTCAGGAACGTGCTCATTGGAATCAGATCTCTCATATCTGTCCCTGGCGTGCTTTCTTCTGTCTCCCTTTTCAACGAAAACGCTCTTTTCTCTCATTTTTCGTGGAGAAGCTATTCGGTCAGTGGAGACGTTGTCACGATGATGACTTTTCTTTCCCTTCTCATACTGCATGGACCTCGTTCGCGAGCATAGGTCTTTTTCCTTTTCTTGAAGCTGCTTCTTTAGGTCCTAAATCTCTCGCTCACGTTGAGTGACTTCACGGGCCAGTTCCTCTGCTTCTTGCTCCTTTCTGTCGAGGCTATCCTCTCTCTCTTGATCCCTTGTGTGTTTACGACCCTCCCCCTAGTCCTCCTCCGTTCTCGTCGGTTGGAGGCTTCCCCACCTCTTAGCGGTGTCTCTGAGCGTCTTCGCCGCTCGCGCGATCTTGGAGAATCATAGTTTATCAGGCGTGTATCCCTAAACTTTGGAATCTCAGGGATATGCCCTATATTGAAGCCTGATTTGGAGCTTGCCGAGGAGGTAGAGTTGATGATGCTGAGCCAGGATGCACTTGGAGATGTTACTGCACTCATTGTGGATGCCAATGGAATTTATAAAAATTGCACTTTTATACCTAGGATAACTTACATTAGCACTAAATTTGAGTCAGAGTCCGAGTCTAGCACTGAGTCTGAGTCTGACCCCGAACATGTATCTGTCATTCCCTCGCGTCATCGCTTTTCTTTTGAATTCGAGTCCACCCTCATGTATCGCGCCCCTGGGGCCCCCGCATTTACTATCAATGAAGTAGACTTTGCTTAGCTTGCTATATCTGAAATAAATTGTGTTGACCCCGACGATGAAGGGATTGAGTTCGAGGAAGAAATTCCAGAAGAACTTCGATCTCTAATCAGAAGGGAAGACGAAAGGCATGCTCAACCTATAAAAGAAGAAATTATTTCTATAAATTTGAAAAATGAAAGCAATCCGCGCATGGTTCAAATTGGTTCCGGACTATCTCCAGAAGAGTTCAAAGCCCACTCGGATCTCCTAAAAGAATTTGAGGACGTTTTTGCATGGTCACGCATAGATATGCCTGGCATCGACCCCGAGATTGTGGAGCATCGAATCCCGCTTTATCCAAATGTGAAGCCTGTCAAGCAGTAGTTGAGGAAGATGAGACCTGACTGGGTGTTGGAAATCAAGAAGGAAATTCAGAGGCAGATAGACGCTGGGTTCCTGATGGTGACGGAATACCCTCAATGGGTTGCAAACATCGTTCCTGTCCCTAAGAAGAACGGAAAGATTCGAGTCTGTGTAGACTTCAGGGATCTAAACAAGGCCAGCCCTAAAAACGATTTCCCATTGCCACACATAGATGTACTTGTAGACAATACTGCAGGGCATGCGCTTCTCTCTTTCATGGATGGTTTCTCAGGATACAACCAAATCCTCATGGCTCCCGAAGACCACGAGAAAACTACTTTCACCACAGAATGGGGCACTTACTGTTACAGGGTCATGCCCTTTGGATTGAAAAACGCTGGGTCAACCTATCAGAGGGCGGCCACAACGTTGCTACATGACATGATTCACAAAGAAGTCGAAGTCTACAT
The DNA here is from genome assembly GCA_963854785.1 of Vaccinium vitis-idaea. Classification (NCBI taxonomy): domain Eukaryota; kingdom Viridiplantae; phylum Streptophyta; class Magnoliopsida; order Ericales; family Ericaceae; genus Vaccinium; species Vaccinium vitis-idaea. The sequence goes on along the minus strand of OY978218.1, from coordinate 21,029,350 downwards.
GGATGACATGATTGTCAAAGCCAAGGAAAGGGAAGGGCATTTACCCGCCCTCAGAAAATTCTTCGAAAGGATTCGTAAGTACCGGTTGCGTCTCAAACCTGAGAAATGTACGTTTGGTGTCACAGCTAGAAAGATGTTGAGATTCATGATCACTACACGAGGAATCGAGATAGATCCTTCCAAGATCAAGGCTATTCTCGAAATGGAGCCACCACGGACGAAAAAGGAAGTAAGAAGCTTTCTCGGGAAGATTCAGTTTATCAGCAGATTCATCGCCAAGTTAACCTCAACTTGCGAGCCTATGTTTCGATTACTCAAGAAGGGGGTGTCATTCAAATGGGACGACGGATGCCAGAAAGCTTTCGAAGCCATCAAGAATTATCTTCAGAATCCTCCAGTGCTGATGCCACCAATGCCTGGGCAACCCCTCATCATGTACTTATCTATTACCCCATCAGCAATGGGATGCATGCTCGCGCAAGAAGGCGAAGGCGGGAGTGAGAAAACAGTCTACTACATTAGCAAGAAGATGGCCAGATGCGAGGAATGGTACACCTCCCTGGAAAAGGTTTGTCGGGCTTTGATATGGGCTTCCAAGAAATTGAGACACTACATGTTGGCCTACTTAGTAAGGCTAATTTCTCGAATGGACCCTCTCAAATACCTGTTTGAGAAACCAGCACTCACAGGTAAGATAGCACGTTGGTTGCTTCTATTAGCTGAATTCGACATCAAGTACATAACTCGGAAATCTATGAAAGGAAGGGTTGTCGCTGAATTTCTGGCCGATCATCCAGTAGAAGGTCCAGAAGGTGTGGGATTCGAATTCCCCGATGAAAACATCATGACCACAACCAATGATGTATGGTTGTTATAATTTGATGGAGCTGCTAACCAGAAAGGATTCGGGATTGGGATTCTACTTATCTCACCAGAAGGGTCACACATCCCTCTTGCTTTCAAACTCAACTTTGAGGTCACCAACAACCAGTCTGAATACGAAGCATGTATCGTGGGGATGGAAGCTGCCCTCGAAATTGGTGCCAAAAGGTTGGAAGTGATCGGAGATTCCAACTTGGTGGTTTCACAAGCAAACGGCGACTGGAAGGTCAAGGAAGACAAACTAAAACCTTATCATAAGGACCTTGACGATCTGATTCATCGATTTCAAGTTGTCACTTTCACTCATGTGCCCAGACTAAACAACCGATTTGCCGATGTCTTGGCAACATTAGCGTCGATGGTGGAAATACCCAACGGAGTCAAGCTTCGACCAATCATGATTGAACAAAGGGACAAGCCCGTTTATGAGTACATCATGGCTATTCATGAGCCTGATGATGGACTTCCTTGGTACCACGACATCTGGAACTTCATTGAGAAAGACGAATACTCGACTGGAGCAGACAAGAAGGACCAGATCGCTCTCCGAAAACTAGCTTCTCACTACATTATCTGCGGGGGCAGGCTGTACCGAAGATCCCAATGCGGAATGCACAAGTTGTGCGTAAACGGCGAAGAAGCAACCAGAATCATGGAAGAAGTACACAACGGAGTCTGTGGCCCTCACATGAATGGTACAATGCTTGCCAAGAAAATCCTGCGACAAGGATATTACTGGTCTACCATGGAAACCGATTGCATTGAGTATGCGAGACGGTGTCACAAATGTCAGATTCATGCCAATCTCATGCACATACCACCATCAGAGCTGCATTCTATGACTTCACCCTGGCCTTTCTCTACCTGGGGCATCGACGTCATCGGTAAAATCACCCCGGCTACTTCAAATGGGAACAAGTTCATCCTAGTTGCTATCGATTACTTCACCAAGTGGGTTGAGGCCGCCTCCTACACCACTCTTACAGCAGTTTAGGTCGCTCATTTCATCAAACAGAACATCGTTTACCGGTATGGCGTACCTCACGCGTTCGTGTCCGACAATGGTGTTCACTTTAAGGGTAGAGCCGCTGAAGTTCTCGAAGATTTTGGGATCCAGGTCCACAAGTCAACTGTCTACCGGCCACAAACCAATGGAGCCGTAGAAGCTGCTAACAAAACCATCAAGTCGATACTGGAAAGAACCATTCAGTCTACAAGAAACTGGCATGAACAACTGCCGTTAGCACTTTGGGGATACCGGACATCTATCCGTACTCCGACAGGGGCGACACCCTATTCTTTGGTCTACGGTATGGAAGCCGTTATCCCTATCAAACTTGAGGTAGCATCACTGAGGGTCATGATAGAAGCTGACATCGAGGAAACTGAATGGCAGAACGCGAGATTCGAAGAACTCATGCTATTTGACGAGAGAAGGCTCAAGGCCCTGTATCATGTTCAAGGGTATCAACGCCGAATCGCACACTCTTTCAACAAGAAGGTCAAGTCCAGGAATCTGCAAGAAGGAGATATGGTTCTGAAGGAGATCCGGGCTCCAATTTTCGATCCACGAGGGAAATTTTGGCCAAAATGGGCAGGGCCATACATCATCAAGAAGATCTTGTCTGGAAGCGCAACTCAGCTCATCGATCTCGACGGCAACGAATTCTCTATATTGGTTAACATGGATCAGCTCAAGCGATACTACCCCTGAGAGAAGCTCGCTAGACTGAAAACCGCAAGGGCGGGCAGTGCCAAGCAAAATTTAGAGCAAGTCTGCTAAGTTGAAAACCCACATCGGGCGACTTAGGCAAATTTCAAGACAAATGAATCAAAAAGAGCTCGCTAGACCAAAAACCCGAAAGGGCGGTACTAGGCAAAAATTAGAGCACAAAAGGAGAGAGAAAATACTCGAGTGAACCCTAGCCAGTTTGCAGTCTCGAACTACGTCATGACCTGATTCCTTTTTAAAGGATACGTAGGCATCCTCACATTGAGGACCGGTCGCAACCATTTGTAACACCTCTTGAGTTGATCCATAGCCTCATTCGCGCTTACAATCACAGTCAATGAGAATCAAAGCGAAAAACTTTCATGATTCACTTTATTCAAACTGATTTCTTCGATTACATGGCTGAGTATGAATCTTTCACAAAAAAATGACAAAAAGCAAAAACATCGACCCACATGAAACATGTCATGGGTCAGCAATTTATTTCGCGTACATTAAGGCTAAAGCAAATGTCAATTTTGATTTCCATTCTCTCTTGCTTCAATCTCTTCTACCAACCATCTCTTATAACGCTCTGGAAGCACAATGCTGGGATGCTGATCTCTGGGAACAATCGCACGCTCCCTCCAAGTACGCTGATAAGCCTGGATAGTTGCATGGTTGAAATTTGGCACAACAAAGTCTTCAGGATGCACAAGCGGTATTGTTTGGCCAACACCAAGCTGACGGAGAATGCGGTAAGGAATGTAAAAGGTCCAGCAAGTCAAGCCCGCCAGAACAATCCTATGACGTCCCATGTTGCTCACCGTCATGGTCAGACGATCCATCCAGTTCAAGCGCCAAGAAATTGTGTCCTCTTTAAGCTGGGAAAACACCTGAACCCAACCAGGAACACTCCTGTGAAACTCCTGATACTCCCTCTGAACGAAGCCTTGTGTCTCATGGATCCTGTTCCGCGGCACCGCTTCCAGAAGAGCAGCCTTATCACAGAGCCAAGTCTACATGAGAGAGAAAACAAGTAAGAAGCTTTAGAAAGCCTGAACCCGAGCGTTGAGGTAAAAAGAGAACGAGAGATAAACCAGAAAAAGGAGAGCTGAGTGAGAAACCTACATGTAGGAGCAAAGCACTGCCTTCAAAAACATTGGTCCGCCCAGCGTGGACTCCATCCAAACCTATCAAAGTTTCAGCCAGAACCATTGGAGCTACATCTTTGCGCTCCTCAATCTGCTTAGCCACTCCAACCAGTGCCGCACTTGCCTGATTATCTGAATGAACAAACAGGAATGCTACAAGAATGACGAGACACAGTGCAAAGCCTTCAGGTCGAAACTGGTTGACCAAGCGCGGAATGTTGAGCGCACCTCCCTGGATCATGGACCTTGCCGCATTTTTACGCAAGCCCAGCTTTGAGGACAACACATCAGCATAATTCACTCCCTGAAAAGGAATGACGGGAGTCTTCAGGTCAAAACCTCCGAGGTACGCATGGAACTCTTCCACCGTGGGGCATAACTCTTGAAGGCCGAAGCGAAACACATGCACTTTCGGGTCCCAAAAATGGACAGCAGCATGGAGCAACTCAGGACGTATGGTTACATCCCGAATGTAACGCATAGATGCCAACCTATGGTCACGGAAGTTCAGCCAACCAAGGCTGTCAAGCTTGTCAAACCAGAAACGAACCAAAGCTGAGATACTCACAACCATTTATGAGATATGGAGGAGATAAGGAATGTGATTTCCAGGATGAATGGGTTGTAGAAGCAACGCTATTTATAAGCATTCAAGGGAGAAAAAGTTCAAAATCTCGGAAGACATGCGCCTCAGGAAGCGTGCCACATTGAAGAACGTGAAGATAGGGCAAACATTTGTAAAATTTCCCAAGATAGGCTTCGGTTCAGCATTTCAAGGCTAGGGAACGTGCAAACATGCATTGGAAAGCCAAAGCGAGAAATCAGAATTGCAGAAAACAGCGTCAGAAGTGGGGCATTAGAAGCCGGTGCCGTACGGCACTACAGAAGCACCGTGTGGCGCAATTTCCTGTGCCGTACGGCATAATTGGCTATTTTTCTACCAGAATTCCAGTTTTGGTCCTCCGGGACCCACTCCAAACTTCTTTTGGCCATTTTTCTCGTACATACGACCCAAAATGAGTATCAAAAGCTCAATGAAAGATTTATTTGGCACTCTCGAGGATGTCTCAATGGACGGATGTGCCAAAAAAACCCCGGATACGGAGCTTCGGGTGAAATTTTGCAACTTTTTCGCAAAATTCTCGAGATATTCTTTTCAAGCAAGCATTGTCGCATACGTTCAGGATTTATTGGATCAACCAAATCAAGATATCTAGCTACGGGACGTTCTCACTCTAAACTCCTCTCTCTCATCACTTTTTCCAGTTCTTCCCACGAAAAAAAAAGAAAAGAAGAAGAAGCCAAAAGTGTCCAGTTTATGTCTTTCCTAGTTTCAAACTCATGTACATTTCATCTCCCCACAGTGTCTCGTGTCATACATTCTTAGTGCTAGGTTTGGTTTTTTAAAAGATTCAAGTCTTTGTTAATGTAAGTCATTCTACATAACAGAAATGCGAATTTTTATAAAAACCAAAACAATATCCATATCATAAGTAATAATGTGCATCTATCCAGGGGCAAAACAGGCCCGGTGTCATCAAAACTACTACTACGACACGCGGGCCGTATCCATGAAAAGAACGGGCAAACAGGAGCCCAAATCAAAAAGCAGGCACGCAGGCCTGTCCTACCTACTCAAGCACGAGGCCTCTTCCGCGAACGAGGCCTAAGCTCCTCAGACTCAGAAGGACCCGTGTCCTCCTCCCCACTACTCTCCGCCTCCCTGAAAGACCACCGCGACGGTGGAGCTGAACTCCTTGGTCCACTCCCTCCCGGCCTATCAATAGAAGGCTGACAACCTCAAAGAACTCTATCGGAAGGAGGAGTCGTGGGACCACCACCAGCTTGCTTCATCAATGGCCTCCTGCGCTCAATCCTCGGAGGTGGGGACATACTCTGCACAAAGCAAAGAAATTCCATCAGTCTGCAAGATAATTATACAAAGTTTGAAAGCACACGCAGTTCAAATAACAAAGCATGAAGATTACCTAAGGACTCCCTCTGCCAGGAGAAGGGCTACAACTAGCTCTACGCCCTCCTCCTCTACTGGATCCGCCAGCTCCTCTACTAGCACCTCTCGCAACCCTGCCTGCTCCACCAGCTCCGGCTGCACCACCTCTCTCGGCCCCCTGGGCGCCTCCGCCTCTGGCACCACCACCTCTGGCACTACCGCCTCGGTCAGCGCCTCGGCCTCTCTCAGCGCCGCCAGTACCACGAGCTCTACCTCCAGCTCCCTGAGCTCTGCCACCACGGCCTAAGCCACCTCTACCAGGACCACCTTCTCTGAAGATCACTCCCGGCTCAGCTCGGGGGCGCACCTCTGGAACGTCACCTATCATCAACCGGCGTACTAAAGCCTCCAAGTCCAAGTTCAGCTGATAGGACTCTGACGCCCAGCTGGCAGGAAAATGCAAAAATAGCAAGAACATTGCTCAGGTATTTTCAATAATGTTTCAAGGAAATACAAACTGAAAATGTGTTTTCTTTCTTTTACAGGTTACCTGAACAGAGGTAAGGTCAAGTGGGGGCGCAACACGAGGGACCTCCAACACTCCCATCATTCCCCCAGGCATCTGCACCTCTATCTCTCTCCTCAGCACTGGCAAGGCCTTCTCCAGGGCCGCTATACAGGTCTCCATGTCTAAAAAGCTAGCCAGATGGCCGACCAGAAAGCTCTCGTAGTCTGGAGAACTGCTAAAAGGAAGCACGGTGTCCAGCACGGTGTATCTCTCTATCTCTACCCGTGTGTACTCGTCAGTCCGCTGTACGCCAGGGGGTATATGCCCCGGTATCCTGAAGTGCGCTAACCTGAGGGACTGATGAGGCACCCTCTCTCCCAAATACCACTGCCAACTGTACGGGGACTCCAGCAGAATCCGTCCCCATGTCAACTCTCTGCTCCTCTCCAGGTACTAGTCAGTCACTGCATCCCATGCATGCCATCTCACCTACTAGGAAACTCAATTTCTTCAGGAAAGCTGAAAGCAAAACAGAAAGCTCTAGATTTGAAAGCAACAACATACCGTGCTACCATCAGTCTGGTCCAGGAAACGACGGAAGTCGTTCACTCTCCCTGCATGTACACTACCACCTCAGTGCTCTCGATCCCACTTTGCCGCTCTGGGGATCACCTCCTCATTTTCATGACTATTTGCCGGCGGATACATCCCCAACACCTCATAAGCCCACACCTGCATGGTTAAAGGGTATCATCAACAAGCTGCAATCTACATGGCAATATCTCAAGAATTTGAAAGCAAACATGTAAAGTTTTACCTCGAGCACCTTCCAGAAGCCGCCAAGGCTCGTCCCAACTCCGTGGCTGATGGCACCCAGGAAACAGTAAAGGGTACAAAGAGCAGCACCTCCAAAGTCCAAGCTCGCCACTCTGCTCAAGTCTGCCAGGGTCGGGAGCCAACCCAGGTGAACCTCACTCCGCCTGTTCGGAAACAGGGACACCCCAAACAAGTATAGCAAGTAAGCTTTCGCCATCTGAGCTACCTCTGTCGGCGACTCTGGCTCGTGGTCCCACAGGGCCAGCAAGTGGTCGCATCTCACCATAGGCTCTCCATCGCCTATCTCTCTCCCCAGAAAATGCCTGATAGCTGCACTGTCTCTGTATAGCCCCGAGTTGAATGGAACTGGCTCGCCACCTACTCTCAGACCTGTAATCGCCGAGAAGTCCAATGGCGTCACGGTCATCTCAGTAAACCTCAAGTGAAAGGTATTGGTGGTGTCCCACCAACGCTCAATCAGAGCCCTTAGCAACCTGCGGTCCGCCCGCGTCGGCACCAGAAGCCGAATAAAATCCATGAAGCCCATGCCCTCAATAACCTCTCTCACTGCCCCTGGCAAACCCCGGAAACTCTCCAAGGAATCAGACGAACCTCCGTACACAGATAAAGAGGTGTTTCTCTGTTTCAGGAAGCAAGTACAAGTTTTTCAAGCAATAAGCAATAGAAAGCACGCAAATACGGGAATTCAAGACAAGTACAACAGTTGAATGCAGCACATACCAGTGGACGTGCAGAAATATGGGTCTCTGGGTCCCTCAGCAAGGTGGTCTCATCATAAAATAGGTGTACTGGTGAGTACACGTCAGACCCCAGCGGTATAAAGAAGTGCACCCGTGGCATGTAAGTCTCAGGGTCGAACGGAGGCCTCACCCTCTGAGCCCTCTCCACCTCTGCCACCAGAGACAAGAGAGCACCCTCTCCTGCAGCCTCAGCCTTTCTCTGTCGCTCCTCAAAGAATATGTCCTAAACGTGCTCAGGCACTCCCTCCTCAGCTAGAGCCTCAGCAAAAGTCGGATCCTCCTGAAGGGTCCGCGCCAGGTCCTCGTCTCTCACCCCCTCCAGCGTATCAGCCATAGTATAAGCTGGAGTCCTGGAAGAACCAACTACAGCAGGGACAACTGGTGGGTCTGAAACCCCAACCTCCATCTCCTCACCTCCACTACTCGAATCCCGAGCCTCCTCCACTGTCACCTTCTCCTTCCCTAAATCCCTCCTGACCACTGGGATGATGACTACAGACGTCTGCTCTCCTCTAATGGGCACCTGAGTAACCAGAGAAGCACTCAGAAGATCACTAGGCACCAGGCTCTCCTGAGAAACAGTGTCTACACCCTCCCCGATGGGTCTCTGCTCAACCAAGACGTGAACACCTCCAATGTCAATCTCCACCTCAGAAACTCGTGCACCCATGCCCTGCATGTCAATCTCCATGGGCCCAGATCCACTCTCGCCACCCTGCATGGAAGCATCACTACTCCCCTCAAGCCAATCATCGGAAACATCACTCCCCGGCAACACATCGGCAGCCACGGGATCCGAACTACCTCAGGTCGGACCGTGGGTTTCACCCACTGCTGCCGCATCACCACTCGGCACCATCATACAGGGCTCTCCTATGTTAGATCCCGTCGTACGAGTCTCGGCCTCAGCCGCACGGGGTAGTTCACCCCCAATCGGCACCGTGCGGTGCCCGTCACCACTGATACTTGCTCCAACTGAGCCTACCAGACTTGGAATCGGCGAAGTTGCAACACCCCCGGTCATTTGAGTCGCTGTATCTCCCTCTCTCGGCACCGACGACAAATGCCCTTCACCGGACAACGACGATCCACCCTCACTACCGCTCGGACTAGCCATGGGTTCAAATCACAAGATTTCAATCGGGAATTTCGGGGAAAAGGAGAGGGAGTTCGTACAGAGAAAACTCGGTTTTTTCACTCAGAGTGACTGATCAAATATTTCGAACGAGGAACGAAGAAATCGGAAAGGTTCTGGCGGTTATGGAAGCAATCTCGGCAAAAAATTCCAATTGCACCGTGCGGTGTACAACCCGGAACCGTACGGTACCTTTCTCCTTTTCACTACAAAAATTACGCTATTTCCTCCCATTTGCTTGTGGTTTCATAAAACCCCACTAGTTTACCTGGGGATTTGTTATTTCAAATTTTCTAAGTCCTCTAAGGCATTTATTTTCTCAAAATTATTTTTCCCAAATTTTTTAAGTCCTCCACGGCAATTAATCTTCACAAATTTTTAAAGTCCTCCACGGCATTTATTTTTCAAAAATTTTCTAAGTCCTCTATGGCATTTATTTTTCGAACTCTTTTCACGGCCTCCAGAGCCTCCCAAATACTTTTCCACGGCTTCCGGAGCCTCCCAAGTTATTTACGGCTCCCAGAGCCTCCCAGTTATTTTCCACGACTTCCAGAGCCTTCCCAATTATTTTTATGGCTTTCAGAGCCTCTGAGTCATTTCCAACAAAATTATCTTTTACGGCTTCCGGAGCCTCCCAATTACTTTTCTACTTATTTTGCAAGCATCATTCGTTTTTCCCTCGTTGAGAAATGAGGTGCCAACTTTTTCATGACGGCCCCAACGAACTACGATTGGTCTGATCCTCTCCAACGAGGTACGTAGGAAGCTCTGTGCTCGACCAAAATGTTTTGTTTTATTGTTTTCCGCACGGTTGTTCAAATTGGGATGTCTGAATCTTCTAGCACGACTTGCACCAACATGATGGTGATCAAGCCGTGTCGAAGAGGGGGAACTGTAGACACCCCAATTTTGATAAACTTGTGCATCCCCAATGATGAAAAGAATGCACAAAATGTACCTCGGAACAGCTCCTTGAGTCGGATGGATCAAAAGAGCCAAAAACCCAAACCCACCTGAACCGTACAGCCCAAAACCCAGAATCGTACGGCTTGAAATTCTCTTTACACCGTGCGGTGTTACACTATGCACCGTGCGGTACATCTTTGACGCCGTACGACGTTTCTTGTCCCATCAACAGGATTCCCGGGTTCCTCCAGCAGCTCAGAACAATGATGATATTCGCAAATCATGCCATTCACTGGCGTACGGGAATCATCCAAATGATGGTTTCATCCATAAATCCTCTCTGTATAAACCATGAGAAGGAGCGGCGAGGATATAGAGAGAAAATTCTCAGCAAAAAAATCTCCCTCGAGACAACCTTGTCATTCCCTTCGTTACTCTGCCAAAACCATTTCCAAATTCAAATTACATCACCCTTGTTTTTCTAAATCCACAACTACGATTCCTGATCCTCAAGTCAATCCCTTCCAAAGTTCACAGTCTTAATCAAGCAAACCGGAGGGATATAATCGTGTTCATTGAAGTAATAATCTTCTGAGGGGAGTCTCCACCGGGCTCGAGGAGAGCTCTGTAGTTCTTCCTTGAGTCCAAACGGAGATATTTCAACAAAAATCGAGTCTCTCGGGTAGATATCGCGCGACCTTATCAATTGTCGCGGGATGTCATCCCTAAAACGAGGTACATTCACCCGCCCAAAACCATTTTCCAAACCTATTTTGATTGATGAATAATGTGGTTTTTACCCAAAAATAGAAGCCAGTTTCAATCGGACAAAATGAAATTTTTCTTGAAAAACATAACTCACAGAGACACTGTACGGTACCCAAGGTGCACTGTACGGCATGGTTTTGGATGACGTACGGCATCTCTGGAAAAATATTTGATTTGCTCTGTTTTCTTAAATCCGATGCTCTATTTTCGTAAAAACCAGGGTGGTTTAATTCCCTCCACTTTCTATTTTTGCATTTATCTCCCCTCAGTTAATTTCCTCGCATTTATGTACTTGATTACGTGTTGTTTAAACTTGTTGTTATTATTGATTTCCTTCAAATTTATTATTTCATGATATACTGTTTATGTGTTATAAAGTTTTCAATAAAACATTTTCAAAGAATAATCCCACAAAGATTTAGTAAAGACCGGAAAATTCCGGGCACGCGGAGTGCATTTTTGAAACAAAACCTTCCCCGCGGGTAACCTGGCTCCCGAACCCAAATCTCTATTTTACGCAGATCAAACCCTTTTTCAGCGGCACAAGAGTCATTATTTTTCTGAACGGTTTCTCGGGTACCTAACATTTTCCAAAAATTAAACCCCGGGTGACGACTCTAAATTTTTCCTTTTTTCCTGAATCGCCCTTTTTCACAAACACAACCAAAAACGCGTGGATACTTCGCCCGCGCGAAACGAGCGTCCACACCTCGAAGATGATGAAGGAGAACACCTCCGAAACCATAATTGTTGTTGTACTGCGGCTCTCTCAAAACTCACTTAATGATAACCCTAATCAAAGTATCAATATCCAATAAATAAGTGAAGCTCTATAACTACCCACTATGACATTTAACCCCAATAAAATAGCTAAGTAGGTATAAGGCCACGAGCCCTCAAAAATAGCTAGTCAAAGAAATAAAATTTAAATAAATAAATAGGAGTATTATCTTATAATCTGACCTAACGTAAAATTCTACCAATAATTTTGTACCACTAATTTGCCGACACTCCAAGAATTGCAATTGTGCCCATATTACCCACAATGTGCACAAAATAAATAATTAGGACCCGGCGATAACACCCAATTATAAACAGAATCATAATAAAAAAAAGTTAGGGCATAACATAACTCTCTTGAGGAGAACATTGGAAATTAAGCTAATCATTCCATCCTAACTCCAAGACTTTTTCTGATTTAAAACCAACCCCTTCACTAACGGCAAACGGCTCTATTTGGTCTTCTACCCTAGCATGAGAATTGACACCTTCAAACTTCATATTGCAAACCCAAAATTACGACTCTTTAGCAAATTGATCATAATAATACCAACCCTTCTTAGTAGTTTTATCCAAAAATTCGCCATGTGTGGACGGCCCACCGAGATTGTGCGGTTTGGCATTGTAAAGAGATTGTGATTGTTAGAGTCGCCACCCGGATTTGAGGTCCGAACCCGAGAAACCAATAAAAAAAATATGACTCATTTGCCCATTTGAAAAAGATTTCACTGATCATGGCGGAACCAAAGATTTCTCGGATTCGGGGGTTTGGTTACGAGAGGGGAAGGGTTTTACGGCACCCCTCTCGCCCGGTCCGTGAACCGGCCTCTACTCAACATTTTGTGGGATTTTGGAAATATTTAAAATTTAATCTAATCACGAAAGTAGGAACCGGGGATGGGAATCATGTAAATAGTGAGAAAATACAAAATGCGAATCTATCGTGGATGCTTGTGCATGATGATTTACATGGAAAGGATGATAGTGATGAGAGAAATTACAACAAACATTTACAGAGAGAGATGATAACAAAAACTATACAACAACTCCAGAAATTATGAACATGAAACTTAATAGACTGACTTGCAATCTGGATCCCAAAATGGGGTTGAGCGCTCAAGGGTAATGGCTTGAGCGCTCAAACCAGTTTCTGGTTTCTGACTTGAAAATGGATTTTGAATGATTCTCAGGACCATAAACATGCAGATTAAAGATGTTTGAAGTTGAACAGTCACTGTTTTACTCTTAACTATGAGATTTGCAAAGATTTTGATATTTGATCATCATAAAATAGTTAATTTACGCTCATACATGCGATTTTGAGGTAGAAATAAGTTGTTTAAGAGTGACATGAACATAATTAACTATTGAATGATGATCAAAAACAAGAGAAAGCACAAAAATCAGCAAAACAGTGACTGGTCCAGATCTGGGTTTGAGCGCTCAAGGCCTGAGGCTTGAGCGCTCAACCCCTGTTGAAACTGCAGATTTGAAAGATGTTTTTAAACAACTTTTAGACCTTTGTGAGTTCAATACAAGTATAAAGAACTTGTTTGAACTCACTGGTCTTCCTCAGAAGGATCAAAACAGTGAATAAATCACATGTTTAACTACCTTTTTAACTTGATTGAAAGCTTGAACTTTGATTTTGGGCTTGGTGGAGGGAGATTATGGACGTTTGGTTGGTATTCTGGGTAGATGAGACAATGTATGTGGTTAATTGATGATCAAAGGTCGAATTTGAAGCTTGAAGGGTGGTTTTTGTAAGTGGTTTAGATGGTGAAAGGGTGGTTTTGTAGAGAGAGAGGGAGAGGTTGGTTTTCTGGAGTAGGAGAGCTGGGGTGAATGAATTGGTTACCCCAAACCAGGGGGTGGTGAGTGGTTTTATAGAGTGAGTGGGAGGGAAGAGAGGAGAGAGAGGAGGTGGGTTTGTATTTGAAAGTGGGTTAGGGGTAGTTTTAGGAGTAGTTTAGGACAATGTAGGGTGTATTATACACGTACAAGACGTATACAGGTGGTTAGACGCTCCTCTCTGCATGAAATCTCATGATGAGATACTCTGCAGATTCCTGACTGGGATCAGAGTTGAGCGCTCAAAGCCGTAGGATTGAGCGCTCAAGGTCTTTCTCAGGGGTTTGAGCGCTCAAGGTTCTTGGTGGCAGATTGATGGTTTGGCTTGGTTCAACAATGCTTGGGTTGGTTTGGGCTATTTTGGTTGCTTAGGTGGTGTTTGGTTGATTTTGATCAAGTTCCAGCCATTTTCACAATTTTCGGGTAGTCATGATTGGTCCGTTTCATCATTGGGAATGCTCGAGCGCGTCTCGGGTTCAAAATCGGGGTGTCTACACCATGGCACATCATATCAACAAATTGACGCGTTTCACTATTTAAGCCCTCATAAAAGAAATCCATAATGCGCCAAAGTTCAAAACCATGATCAGGGAAAGAGAGTAGCAAATCTTTGTATCATTCCCAAGATTGCGAATACGATTCTTCATCGATCTGTGTAAAATTTACGATTTCTTATTTCTGAAGAACAATCTCATACGCTAGGGAAAACTCTTCCAAAAATATCTTTTTCAGCTCTTGCCATGTTCGTATACATGTTAAATTTAAAGAGAAAAACCAACCTGTAGCCTTGTATTGCAAGGATTTCTCAAAAAAATTAATCTTAACTGCTTCAATTTTTATGTTGGATAAAGTGGCACAAACCTCCTCAAATTTTGGATATGCAAATATGGTTATCACATGAAAAGCCATGAAATTTGGGAAGCAATTGTATCTCTTCAGGTCTCAACTCAATGTTCCAAGAATAATCTCCAAAATAAGCCATAATTTTTTTTTTGTTTTTTCAAATTAAAAAAAAAAAACTCTTATTGCAAACTACTCTACCAAACAAGTAACTTAAAAAAAAATCATAATAATAAAAACTCACAGTGTTATAAAAAAAATTGAAGATCGGAATGATGGGGCTTTTGGATTGTAACTATACTGCTTGCTTCCCACCTGCGATGTAACCTCTCACTCCCCGTGTCTAGAGAAAACAATGCTAAAAGAGAAAGAACAATTAAACAAATATGAGAAAGAAATGAAAAAACCTAAACTAGGAATTAAAATAAAAATCAACTGGAACAATGCAACCGTGCTTGTAATCCCCGGCAACGGCGCCAAAATTTAATCGTGTCGTTTCCATATCAAAAATAATTTATAAAACGAAACAATTACTACTACTCTTTCGAATAGCGGCAAGTATTCCGAGTATCGCTCCTCAGGGATTAAAAAGGTAAGTTGCAATTATTTCAATCGATTTCTAAATTAATTCGAGAAAAGAGATTTTGAATGGGTTTCCTAAATTTATGAAAATTAAACTAAATTAGAACAATTAAAAAGTGAAGAGATTCGATGAGAGAAAAGTCTAGGGTGTTGAATCCACTTGACCCTTTGTAACCTGGATTTATTTCGATTGAAGGATTTCTTATTCGGATTTACCGGATACTGTTAGGGTTCGCGGGCCCTCGCGATATCTCCTAAAAATATTCATGTATCATCAAGCGGCATAGATTATCTTCGCCTAGCACGAATCATCCTACTAGTACGATCCGTCTCTATGGCATGGACCGTCTAATAACACGACGCGTCTTACGATAGCATAATCTATCACAGTCAATTACCATGAATTCAATTAAAACCGTTGTGAGAAGAGTATTTGAAACCGCGCATGACAAATACACAATTGCATGGGAAAAATAAAACCAATTTCATAAATATGAAGTCATCTAATTCACACAACCGAATCCGAATAATTAAATCCAACAAAAGTAATAAAATCTACGTTACTCGGAGTACAAGCTTCATCTATGCCCTAGAGGAGAGTTTAGTCGGACATCCTTTGGCAAAAGAAGCCGCAACTTCTCTGTTTCTCTGTTGCTGCCTCTCCCCCTCACGTCGTTTGCCCTCCTTTTATCATTGTAGTGCCGCCCCACGATTGTTGTTTTCAAAGTCTGTTCTGTAGAGCCCTTTTTTTCCAACCAAAAACCTAGCCGACTTGTTTTTCTTCTAATAAGGGTAGCCAATAATGGATTAGGAAGCCCATTACTCCTCTTGTCTTGGTCAAACTAAATTGATATAGTTAATAGCTTCTGGCCCACCAATACATGTGTGTATTCTAATATGCTCCCTACCAATTCTTCAACCACGTGTACACAGTAAGGAGTTTACTAATAAGGCCCAATCCCATGCTTG
Organism: Vaccinium vitis-idaea; assembly: GCA_963854785.1. Classification (NCBI taxonomy): domain Eukaryota; kingdom Viridiplantae; phylum Streptophyta; class Magnoliopsida; order Ericales; family Ericaceae; genus Vaccinium; species Vaccinium vitis-idaea. The sequence continues at coordinate 21,013,736 of OY978218.1, read as the reverse complement.
TTTTATCACTTGATTTTATTTGACCACGGGCTTCACTTCGACATCGAGTTAAATTGGACTTCGCCTTTTATTTTATCAAAGCCTCCGAATAGCTACAAAAAAAACACGCCAACAAAACATTGTACTCTAAGTAATAAAATAAATGGACTTAACAAGGGTAAATTAGGGGCGCTTATGTAAACATTTTACGCGCCTATCAAATAAACATATCGATTGAATATTCCGACATTAATCTTGGTTTTCATGCCCAAAAGTTTGCTTGTTGTGGGCTGTGTATTGATACCCGGATTCGGGGGTATTGATGCCAAGTAAGTCTATATTTTTGGACCTTTAGAGGGCTGGGTATTGATACCCAGCAAGTTTGTTAAGTTTTCCATCCTCTGTGTACTGGGTATTGATACCCATCAGTTTTGATTTGTTTTTGTTTTGCTGAGTGGGCTGGGTACCCGGATTTAGGGTATAGATACCCAGAGGTTCTGTCTTTTTTTTTAAAATTGTACAAAGAGCTGCATATTGATACCTAAAGACTTAAACTCTAATTTGGAGTGACGATCACTTGACATATTCTTAGGGTGATTCTATTTGCAACCCTTTTTTTTCTCCATACAACCCATTTTCTTCATTCAACCCACAACTAAAATTCCCCAAACCAATTTACTCCATACAACCCACTAAATACACCTAAACATCCCAAAATATCCTTCAACCCATTTGTACTTTGAATGTCGAAATACACACTCATTTTTGACAACCACATGTCGATTTATATTGAAGGTCGAATTTTCAAAAATTTACAAGCATAAACTTCGGCATCAAAATGTCGAAATAAGGTAATAATTTCAACATTATCTTGTCGAAACGTATGACATATTACAAAATTTTACAAGTACATATTTCGATATCAAAACGTAGAAATTATCTATAAATTTCAACATTATATTGTCGAATATGGAATTTCTCATGTATCATTTTCGGAATGCAAATGTTGATGTAATGTGTAGAATTCAATATTATGATGATGAAAAAAGTAACTTAACTCAACAATTTATTACTGAACTTTGTCTTGCATAATTTCGGATAAATGAAAAGTTTCAACATCGAAATGTTGAAAAAGTTTATATATTTCGGAGTATGAATGTCGAAAAAAACCCGCAATTTTTAGATTTGTAGGGGCATTTAGGTCTTTAGCCAATAATGAAAATTGAGGACATTTTCCTGGGTTTTATGGAGAGAAAAAAAGGGTTGCAAATAGAATCACCCTATTCTTATGTCGGGTAAGGGATACGTGACACCTTTGAGAGATGACGTGAGTTATGTTGTGACACGAGAATGAAATTAGTATTTGTTAAATGAAAGTGAAAACTTGAAACTATTGATACGGGGTCGTAAGATAGCCCGGAATGATACTAGGGCCGTCCTATGGACGTGTCGCTAGGAATATGCCTTTGCCAAGGGAAAGATTATACAGGGTCGCAAGATAGTCTGGAATGATACTAGGGCTGTCATTTGGGCGTGTCGCTAGGAATTTCTAAAATGTTTAACTTAATTGAATCAATGACACGGTAAATCAAACGAAGTGGACACATATGAGAGGTTGGGTACGTTTCGGGTATGTATCAGGCACATTTGGGTGAAAGTAAAGAAATCTAGGGATTTATAAGCTTATGTTCATTTCATTAGGCTCTCGTAGACTCTTAAGCATCGTTATGTGGCTTCCATCCTCATTTCTCATCTTGCACTTGCATTTCATCCCATTTAGTTTTGGTAGATTTTTCTCTACTGGGCTAGTGAGCTCACCCTAATAATTTCAGGTATCTCGCATGGAGCATGACGTGGATTGCATGAGATGTATGCATGCATATTTTTGAAAGCTTAAAAGAGGAGTTATAGCATCACCTTTGGACTTATTTATTTTGAAATGAGATGATTTTGTAACTTCATTTTGATATTACTCTTTTGACTTGAGATTGTAATAACTTTTGAGATTTATCACTTTATATTCAAGGTACGGGTACCCACTAACTATTGTGGATGTATGACTTTGACCTTATATAGTGGACTTGAACTTTGACTGGGACTATTGAGTTTCGTTGACTTTCCACGTGGAATTATAATGTATCTATCTTCTAAAATTTGAGGACGTGACAAATAATATCCCTACATTTAGTACATACAACCCATACATTACAACCCACCCCAAAATTTTTACTCCACTAGATCGATTTGCCTCCCCCTTTTCTTCTTCTTCTTCTTCTTCTTCTTCTTCTTCTTCTTCTTCTTCTTCTGTGTTCATCAACGTGTCTTCTTCAGCGTCTTCTGCTTCCTCCTCCCTCCTCCCACACTACAACACTAAGTCACTCTTCTCCCCCGTTCTCATCTCTCTCAATGGAAAACTGATCAATAGAAGGTTCATCCCCTTCATTGATCTTGACCCCATTCTCTTTTGGAGCTTCAAGATGCACCAATAAGACCCAAAATCAATTTGATTCGCCATGGAAGAAGTGGAAGAGGAAGGTGGGTGACGAATATGGTGGATTAGCGGGCCAAAACGTGTGAAGAGGTAAACCTAGATCACTGATTTTGTAATTTCATTTTTTCGACGTGTTCATATACACAGTCCCTTGGTTGGGTTGAATTTAGCAATGGATTGTATATAGTAAAAAGTGGGTTGTGAAGCAAGGGGTGAAGTTGATAATAGTTTTAAAAGTAAGGGAGGACAAAAATATTTTAGAAAAAACAGGGGAGGTCTTACTTTTTCTCAGAAGCCTCAAGGGAGCTCAATGAAATTTACCCAATGAATTTTCTTTTTATTCTGACCCCCTTTCTGCACTGTCGGCTTCTCCCAGATCCTCCCTCGTCCCCCCTTTTCTCTCTACGCGTTACGCAGATCGATCTTCTCGACACAATCCATTTGAGGCATTAAAAAACTGCAGAGTCACCCATGACGCTTGGCTCAGGTGGATCGAGTGTCGTGGGTCAGTCTTCGAACCTTAGATTGTTCTTCTTCATTTCGTTGTTTGATCTCATGCTTTTCCCTACTTATTTGTCGCTTTGGGGCGTGGTTTGTCCGATTTAATTGTGCCGATTCATGTTTTGCTTTGATGTTGTTGAAGGTTCGTTTACTTGACTGATTACTACTGGTTGGGTTTACGGCCTGTTTGGAACTTGGGGAAAACATAGGAAACGAAAGCAAGGAAAGTGTGGAGGATTTTTTTTTTTGTTATTTTCTTCCCTGTTTTCACTCAAACCAAACAAGGGAATCTGATTTTCCCTTCCTTTCTTTTCTTTTCCCTAGTTCGCAAACAAATTTCGTTCTTTTGGTGCTACTGCGAATATTTAGGTGGCCTGGTGGATTTAGGTGGGTTTTTTGTTGGGTTGGTTATTAGCTTCTTCTCTTTTGTTGACGCCTTTCGCAACTATCAATATGGTGTTGATATTCTGATTTTGAGTTGCAGCCCACCCTTGAATTGTTTTTTCTTTTTCTTTCTGGTCAGCTATTGCTTGTGGGTACTTGAACTTTAGTTTGTTATAGAACATATCTTTGGCTTATTTTTCAGTACCTAATTGTTTGACGGTGCCCTATTGTAAAGTCATATCCAACCATTTTCTTGCTACGGATTAATTCATTGTAGGAATTAGTCCCCAAAGTCTTATTTTGATTTAAAGAGCTTTACCATGAAATTGCTGGTTATCGAAATGGACACATTTCTAGGGCTTTTTGAGTTGTACTGGTTCTTGGATGTTCTTTGTTTGTGTTGACATTTTTCTAGGAGTTTTTATGGTATGGTTTAGTTGGAATCGTATTTCTAGTATTCAAAATGCCTTCGTTATGGGGTGAATGAAGCCAGGAAATTCATATAAACTACCTGTCTACCTCCGTCCCATTCTTTTTTTTTTTCCATCTTTCTGATTTGGGTTGTTTGGAATTACATGTCCACCTCAAACCAAATGCTTTAGAAAAGCCAATGGATACTGTTAAAATTGGGATACAAAGGGTAAGGTTATAAAATCAATTACATATTGATCAGAGAGTAAATAAATGCTTCTAATATGTTGATTTACACCTCAATATTGGCACACCTTGTTTTTTAAGTTGGAAGTTTACTTCCCATCTCTTGGTGGTTTAAGACCTTTTTTCTTGGTTAGTCCTAATGCTACACGGCAGTACTCTCAAAGTGAGAATTGATGGATTAAATTACAAGCTATAGAAGGTGCCTGTTTGTGCCGATTATTCATGGGATATGGGGCTTTTAGTAACTTTGTTGTTGCGTAGTCATTACTAATTGAATGCAGTATCTCTCTTATTTCAATATTGTTACACCTCATTTGAATTTGTCTTCAGTAGCACATAATGTATGCGACTCTTGGAACTTGTTCACGTTGATTTTTTTAGTTGCATTAGCCTAACGAAGTTGTAAGGAACCATGGAAGGGAACAAAATGCTCGCAATATGTTCCTTTACACTTGTATAGTCAACACTTCCATTGTGACACGTCCATGTATGTGGGAATGCAGTATTTCCTCATTTGCTGGATGACTGCTTTTCAACAAGGCCCTTTTCTTTACTTTGTGCTGAAAAGGGATGTGTTCACTTCCTATGCACACAAATTATCATGCTCTCAACTGTTTTTATATTCTTACTCTTTGATACTTACAAGAGCATCCTGTTATTTCATGATGTAGAAGTCTAGATCAATCTTACTTGTTGAATGTATTTGTGGCCAATCCATGGGAGGTTGCAGTGATTTATGTATCACATAATTCATGTCGGTGTAAAAAAGAAGATAATTTAAGAGTGTCATGTCTACCCTGGAATGCAGATAATTTAAGAGTGTCATGTCTTCATTGGAGAAGAAAATTGTAGAAAAGACTATTGCTTCTTGTTACATGTTGGGTAGATAAATCTTACTTATCAGAAGAACTAGAGCTCAATTTTTGGGGGGTTGCTTATTTCGGTATGTCCCCACTCGTGCCCTATGGTCATATAATTTATGTTGGGGTCAAAAGGATAATAGTACCTACTAGTGTTTTAAAAGGCTTGCGAGGCATTGCTTCGTGTTACATAGTTAGGTAGATGTAGATCAATCTTACTTAGCGCCTTATCGGAAGAACTTGAGCTCAATTTGTGGGGGGTTTGATGCAGTAACTTTTGGGTTAATAGTGTCATTTTGTGTCTTTAGTGGTAGTGGGTCTATAAATAGGTGTCTTGGGTCCTCATTAGGTAGTTTTTGATATATTGATAAAGAATATTGAGAGCTTTTGCTCCTAGTATCCCAATTTGGGATCCTCTCTCTCTTAATTAAATTCATCCTTTGTTTGGGTTTGCACCATTTGGTATCAGAGCTCCTAGCTCGATCCTGACCCTTCATGTCGCCGGAAACTCGCCTAGAACCTAACCCTCGCCGGAAAACGGCGCCGGAATCTTGCCGGAAAATCCTAAATCAACCCTTTTCAGTTTGTTTTCTTCAGATCTTGCCATTTCAAAGGCTGTAAACCCACTTCCGACCCATTTCGAACCCCTATACGACCATTTCGACTTCAATCAGACCTTAATCAAACCTGTTCTTACCCAAATCGAACCAGTTGACTCGTTTGAAACCCAAATCGAGCATCAATCGACCCTTAAACCCTTCGAAACACTGCTGTAAACCCATTTCGAGTGTTGTCGGCGACCGTACGACCCTATTCGAATGCTGTACGACCCTAATCGAACACTTCAAGGCTTAACGAAGGCTGTTCGACCTACGTTGGAACATTTTGACCACTGTAGCAACGATTTTGGTGCTCGAAATTGCACTTCAGGCCTTCGAAACCCTGTTGTGGTGCTCGAATCAAGTGATAGGGGCTTCGAAACCCTATTTCAGTGCTCAAAATTCTCTGTTCTGTACTCAAAGCACTCAATTGGAGTTCAAATAGAAGTCGATTGGAGTTTAAGACACTTGACAGCCCTGGGTCAGCTTCGAAATCAGTGTTTGAACACTCCAAAACCACTGTTCAGCACTCCAAAACCACTATTCAGCACTCGAAGCAGTGTATTGAGGTCAGATTTCACTGGGTTTGTGTTATTTTTCGAAGTTTGCTGCGATTTGGTCAATATTTGGAGTAGTTATTGGTGATTGTTGGTGATTTGTTGAAGTTTGGGGTCCCAATTGATTGGGTGTTACTTGTTTGGGCTTGAATTGATTGTGGAAGTTGATTGTGGGTGTTCTGAAGTTGATTGTGGGTGTTCTAATGGCTTATAGAGGTAAAGGTATAAGAGGAGGTAGAGGTAGAGCATTCATGGTGAATAATGATGATGGAATTGATAACTTTGGCAACCAAAATCATTTTAGGAATGAGATTGGAGAGTTGAGTATACAAATTGCTACCTTGAATGATAAGGTGCAATTATTGTGGTTGAAAAGACGACTTGCTACCTTGATTAAGAAGGCCCATCGTTTACTACCTCACGAAGGTATTTATGATTCTCATGACTGCCCGTCGTTCGTCCCCTCAAAACCTCATCATCCCTTACCTATAAAAGAGGACCCTTTCCATGGTCCAACTCAACGACCGAAATACGTGCACTCAATTCATTGCCTACAGCAGAAATAGCGGTACTTGGTCTCTCTCTCTCTCTAAGGTCTGCCTTCGGCTTCTCCTCCACCTCTGGCAGCCTGGGCCTTCAGCGCCACACAATATCCCCCGATTGACCTCAGAGCCCTCCAGGCCCTCAGTTGTCTACATTTATCATATTCTTCTCCTCCTTTTCTCTATTTTCTTTCTTCTTTGTTTCATCTTCTTCTTTTTTTCCCCCCCTCAACTTGTTACATTTATGTGAACCACAAATTATTTTGTTATTCTGATCGACAACTGTTTGAACGAATTTCTTTCAGCTAGCATGTCAGTGCTTCTCATGTTTTAATTCCCCTTGCAGTCCCTCGAAATTTCAGATTGCTGGAGGAACTTGAGCGTGGAGAAAAGGGTATTGGAGATGGTACTGTGAGCTATGGCATGGATGATGGGGATGACATCTACATGCGCTCGTGGACAGGCACCATTATTGGTCCTCATAATGTAAGTTCCTTTTGTATCTTCATCGCTCATACTTTCATAATTTTCTTCTTTTATATTGAGGTGTTGATACAAAAATGATTGTGACACAAACTTTGTGTCACAACCAACTACAATCCCACTCACATGAGGTGTGGGTCCCACATGGGCCCCACATGCGGGCCCCACACCCCATGTGAGTGAATTTGTGGTTGGTTGTGGCACAAAGTTTGTGTATGTATCATTATTCGTGTTGATATGCATTTTAGCGAAATTAGCGCGTCCCCAGGTTCCTTAGAATCATCGATCCTACATTCGGATGCCTGAAATTTCTTTGTTTTCAGCACTTAGTTGTTTCTTTGTTGAGTCTACAATTAAAATAAAAAAGAAGTTTGCCTCCTCTTTCAGCACATTGTCTTACATCAACAAATTAGAGATTTACTTGCATAGTTTAAGAGGATCAAAAAGATTTAATACTATTGAATATGTCTGAAGTAATTTGATATAAAGGTGGATTATAGATGTTTTAGAATTTTTTGCTCTTTTTTCTATTTCTCGTATGGCGTCTAAACCTTGTTCAAATGTTGTATATCTCATCAAATTATGACTTGTTCCTGTGTACTTCTCTCATAGTTATTAGAACCATACGATTCATGAAAAACGATACAAATCTGTAGGTGAATCGAGATTGAGATGGAATCGGTGATGAATAGTACGATTCACGATTCGATTCACATTTTGTAATCCGTTCGATTGTTGAAACTATCACATCCGGGAATTCAAAAGCTTTTTACTTCTTTGTTTGTTTTTATGAATAAGAATCAAGAATACAACTTCGTAGTGTTTGGTTCAAATATATACAGTACCCATGCAAAATATGTTGATTCTTCATTGATTTGAGTATTTAATAGGATCCAATTCCTAAAAAAAATTTGCCCTCTACAATGTCGAAATGCATCTTCTAAAGATATTCAAGGCTAAATTAATTTTTACTTGTGAATTATTTATTTCTATTTTCATAAACTAAAGTCAATCTAGTATGATATAAATCAAATCAAATGGACTCGGTGTTTATTAAAGACTCTTACTTTTCTTTAGTAGTTAATAGTTATACAGACTTTATGAATTTTGTTAATTATAATAATAATAATAATAATTAATAACCAATACGAATACGTCTTTTAAAGTTTATCTTCTGAATTCTTGTTTATTCTAACTAATAGACCATTACAAAATCATTTATTGTTTGTAGGATCATGAATCACGGAATGGCTGACAGTCTCGAACACATATCTTTTGATTAAACAAATTGATAATTATTCAAAATAAACTTTTTGTTTTGTTTTGAGCATAAATCTTTAATATACATAACGTATCTTTAATATGATAAATGCAGGGATGTCAATTCTATATGGTTTAAAAATTTCAGTCAAATTGTGAGGATCCATGAAAAGGGCCAATCCGATTCTCAATTCGTGATATGACAGCCATTTTCTCTCAATAGAACTGAGAAACATCAAGAGTTACTTTAAGTTTTCTTCTTTAATTTCAAAATCCAGGGGAAGGCCCCCAATTGTGGGATAAATGAAAGGGAAAGTACCAAGTTATATGTTCTTTGTTAGGTCATATATATGCGCACATGTATTTATAGGTAATGGTGGAGTAACTTTCTCTTTATGTTTCAGTCTGTACATGAAGGTCGTATTTATCAGCTGAAGCTTTTCTGTGACAAAGATTACCCAGAGAAGCCACCAAGTGTCCGTTTCCATTCTCGGATCAATATGACTTGTGTCAACCATGAAACTGGACTGGTATGATTGTGATTAACTTATATTATTAGTGTAGTGGGTGTCGTAGCATTGTCATTGCTTATCAGGGCGAAAAAAACCTAATGTTGTTCGGCTGAGTGTTTGGTTTTCCCCTTTTCAATGGCGAGGCATGGTAGGGCCCACAGCGTCCATCTGCTCTGTTGTATGCTATGCTCTCATATCCTGAATGATGTACTCGAATTTCTGAGACTATTAGGGGACTTGATCAGGATCTTGTCACCATAGCAATTTGTTTCCAAAGTACCCATGGTAGATCGATAGTAGTTACAATTCCTCCTTGTTCTTCCTACTCATGCCTATGAGATTTGGTGTAACTTATAATTTCTTCCAGTTTATTGTTGGTGCATCTAGACCAATTCTCCTGGTTATCGCCATGTTATTCTAAGTCTGATTGTAAGCTGACAACGTGGCTTATCAATTCGAGTCACTGCAAAATTGAAATTTATGTTTAGAATTTGAGAATGCTGAAGCTATGTTGAGGCTCTTTTTATTTTTATTTTTTATGCTTGTGGGTTACAGACGTACTAACAAAAGATTCCAGCTTTTTTTTAAAGCTTTTCAGCTTTATCTTGATACTTAGATCAACAATAAGATTCTGTATAGCGTAGAAAGTATCTACCAACTTCTAAATCTGGTGAATGTTATGGTTAACTCCCCTTTTCATGACTTCCTTTAACTATTTGAGACAATTTTATAGCAAAGAGGATTTGAAGGGGGTTTTATTCTATCATACTGCATTTACAACCCAAAGTAACTTTTCATATTTCCAGAATGGTTGCCCGACGATTTGTAAATCTCTTCCAATATTTTCGTGGTGGTTAATTACCATGTCCCGAGTTCATTATTATGTTTGTGGATGCGGGATTTGATAATGGAAAACCACATGGTCAGCGAATCCTGTTAGTTAGGCTATAAAATGGTCATTAATGAAAAACATAAAGATGACAAACTAGAATTACCTATTCGTATGTGTACTATTCTATTCATAATTGAGATGATTTCATATAGGTGATTGCAGTTTGAATATTTCAGCTGCTGTAATTGAAGAGTTGATGAGATCTGATGCTGCCTGATTGATACAGGTGGAAGCTAAGAAGTTCGGGATCCTGTCAAACTGGCAGCGGGAGTACACCATGGAAGACATACTGACACAGCTGAAAAAGGAGATGGCGGCTCCACATAACCGGAAGTTAGTGCAGCCGCCTGAAGGTACTTATTTCTAGTTGTGATTAATATCTAGATATCATGGATCATGTTGCATATATCTTATGCAATATATATCGTTTGTATTGGTGTGTCGATTACCATTGAAAACATCATGGCGTTGCATTAGAAAAAGCTTAACTATCAACTCCTGCCCCCTTATGGATCTTTGTCCTGATGTCTCTGAACTGCGTTGAAGGGATTCTGCTTTTGAGTTAACAAGATATCATTTGTATCAATATTGAAAATGCCACCTAAACTAGTGTTGCAATTCTTGTTTCTTCGGTGGTTGGAGTTGTTTATTTTACTCCCTTTATTTGGATGGTTTATTTCTTGTTAAAATATAGTAACAAAACAAAAATGACTGGAGCCAAGGGGATCCTAAGTTTAAGGGTATACACAACTTTTATTAGAGGATTGAAGGAAAAAGTTCCCAGTAGGTGCATTGTGGTGGGACGCTTCTGTTTTCCGTTCATCTACCTCTTCAAACAAGAAGCGTGTTTTTGTTTTTGTTTCTGTTTTGTTGCTTGTTCTTTTTGGTTTCTGGGAGTCATGATCTGGTGACTATTTTGTTTGTTCATTTGATTCTGTTCTTATTCCATGATGAATTTGTAATGTTGACCACTAGTTTTTTCAGATTAGTGTCATATTGACCTTAGCATGCATGCCATTGTTGCCATTTTGAATCCTCATTCTGTCATCCTGACTCGTGGTTTTATTGTAAGATGTACTTTGGGGGAAATGCTAACGGGTGCCATAGTGCACCCGTTAAGAGTACAAAAAGTACAATATAAAAGTACTCTAGTACTTTAAAGTACATCTTTAAGTGTACTTTAACGTACAAATGTACTTTTAAAATGTACTTTTTTATACAAGTGGGACCCACAAAAGTGTACTTTTTGTACCCTTAACGGGTGCACTATGGCACCCGTTAGCATAACCCAATAAGAAAATAGCCATTTGATAGAAGACGAAAAGGACATTTGTCAACGAAAAGGGAGAATAACATTTTCCAAAAAGGAAAACGTATTGATATGGAGTATTTAAAATTGTTCCATTTTCATCATTAGTATCAAAACATATATACATTAAAGAAGAGAAATTATGATGGCTAAGTTTCCCTTAAAAAGCCAACATAGCTTTTTGGACTTTTAGACAAGTTATTTTCACTATTTGGACTTTTAGTTGATGTATGTAGGGCAGTGCACTATAGGACCCCGATTCTAAGGAGAATACCTCTTTCAAAAGTACTGTTTTTGTGGGCTTCAGCCCGTTTAGGCAAGTGGGGAAACTTGGCACTCTCTCTCTCTCTCTCTCTCTCTCTCTCTCTCTCTCTCTCTCGTCTTCTTTTTTTTATGGTCTAATATTCTATTTTGGACTATCCCTCTCCTTTTCTCTATTGGCACTTTAATAGAGGCAAAAAAAGGAGTGCCTATAGAGAAACGAGTATAGAATTGTAATGATGATGTCCCAATAAAAGGTAATTGTGAAAATTTAGAATGTTTGAAGACTGAAGTGAAATGACGATGTCTCCATGAAAAGTTTGATTTACGGAGTTGGACACGTAAAAGGGGATGGAGGGAGTGGTTGATAAATGTTTTGAAATGAAAAGTTTTCATCCATTTTAAACTTGTTTTGAGAAATTTAGCAACTGGTTAATGATTTATTGTTATTGATAAACTTATCAGTGACTGTTTGAAAAGTGATTGTTTGCTTGCGGTCATCTTCTGTGGCAAGACATCGACACACAGAAATTTTCCTACACAAAAAGTGGATAAAGTATTTTTTTTTTTTTTAATTTTATCATTTTTAGGGTTGAATTTAGTTGAAAAAGTTAGTGTGTAGGTTACATGTTTTTTATTGTGTATTTATTGTTGAATTTGAGGATTACATGTTCCATTATTTTTGTGAGAGGATGCTTTCGTAAGTTTTTCCAGAACTAAGGTTTTGGCTCTGAAAACCATATTTTGTATATATGTGATTGGTCCCCATCCTTTCCAATAGTAAGGAGCGTGCACGACTGAAACTGTATATTCCTTCCGTCCATTTTTAAGTGATCTCTATCGGAATATGTGCAATTTCAAACCCCTAAAAACACTTTATATAATTTTTAATTTTTTATACGAAATTAAAGTGCCCATTGAGTACTTTAATTTGGCGCCAAAAAAAATTAAAAAGGTTCGACGGAAGTACATTTTTTAACGTTCTTAAAAATGCAAGTTTTCCAAAGATATCACTTAAAAAGAACGAGGGAGTGTGTTTTCTTTCCAAGCACGAGTAACGAATTAAAAGTGACCATGAGCTCCGTTATATTTGGCTTCATTCACGAATTTACCCTCTAGCCATTGAAGTTGGTGCCCCTAAATAGGCTTTACCCACAATGCAAGTGCTCCTAAAGAGAATAGAACTGACATATTAAAATTCCTTCTAGAACAACCCCGGAAAAGGCTATCAGAGAATTGACATCTGAAAATAATTTCTCTCAATACATTTTATGAGTACAGGAAAAATATGCGATGAGAATAGAACCATTGTTAATGTATTCTTATTACTAGAAGTAATGATGAAAGTGAAATTACATTGCATGGAAGAATGTCGACAAAAAATTGATTGGCAAATATGGAAAGAAGCAATTCAAGCAAAGTTAAGCTTTCTTGCAAAATGAGATCCTCAAGGGACAAGCGCGACGGGGACAATGAAATTGTGAGGTACAAGTAACTATTACAGCTTCTTTGGCTGGTGAGAGGAGAAAGGAGAAGAAAGGGGAGGAATCTCCCTTATTAGTGAGAAAAGAGAAGAAAGGGGAGTGGTTTCTCACCCTCTCATCCAAACAAACCTGAGAAATCAAACTCTCTCCTTCCTGTTCTGGTGACCTAACTCTCTTCGGTGAAACTCCGGCGACTCTCCGGTGGCTTCAAAACTCAGTTTCGAGGACAGATCTAGATTCGCCAAGACGAGACGAAAACAACGGTGCGAGAACGACGATGATCTGACAAGGGGGTGGACTGCACGGCTGCCCGAAGTCGACGACATCTCCCTTTTCTCACGGAATCGCGCCAACTATGGTGAGAAACGAAATGGGGATTTGAAGGGGGTCCGGACTCTCACCCTCCTCCCCTCTCTCGCCGCTGGTGTCATCCAAACAGGGGTGAGAAACCGTTTTTTGGTGGAATCCTTTTTTATCTCTCGAAAGCCCTCGATCCAAAGGAGGTCTTAGTTTCGCAAGGTTTCCGTGTCAATAATGGATGCAATAACATTCATATTGTTGATGAGCCTGACAGTTACAAAAAAATTGGATATTTGGTTAATGTATGCACATCTTATTTTCCTTCTACATTAAATTTTGTCACATTTACCTGAAAATCACCAAATGATACGAAGTGTCTAAAGCATATAATTGGAAATCCACTGAGTGTTAACTTCATCAAACTTCGATGTTGAGGGATAGCTTAGTGGTTGAGCTCGCTCCCTTGGATCACCTCCATCTATAAGGTCAGAGAGTTAAATTCTCAGCAACCCATCATCTTCCTCTTAGGATAAAATATATGTAGATAATTGCCTTGTTTAAAAAAAGAATTTAAAAAAAACTTTATCAAACTTCAAAGATCTCTATATGGGGTTAATGTAACCAGGCACATGTGGTACAATTGTCACAAGTCTGTTCCACTAACACCTGACTTAAAGTTTGTAAAGACACACAAAGATAGAAGCACACGTTCTTAAATCGGGTCATTCCAAGCAATTTTTCCAAATTCAAATTGGGAGGGAAAGTAAAATGACACTTTTTAAGTTGGGTTGTTCCAAGTAATTTTTTCAAAGTCAATGGAACAACCTGTCTTTAGCTTACTAATTTAAAGTGCTAAAGTCATTTTGGCTTAAAACCGTCGTCGCGGAACGGCAAGGGGCATTTTTTTTTTTCTTTTTTGATGCAAATATGTATCACTTTGTCGATGTGTTTTTGTAAGAAATCAGAAAGCGGATTTTTTTATAATTGAAGGTTACGTTGATGATTTAAATTTTGTTGGAATTTCGCAAGAGCTTATAAAGATCGCTGAATAGTTAAAAAATGAATTTGAAATGAAAGATTGTGGCAAAACAAAATTTTGTGCCGGCCTGTAGATCGAGCTTTTGCCAAATAAGATTCTAGTTCATTAGTCAATGTACACAAAGAAATTCCGGAACCACTTTTACATGGATAAGACTCATCTTTGGAGCACTCTAATGACAGGTTCCGTTCGTCTTCAAGAATAGGGTAAACTACTACTTGGTCATGAAGTGCCATATAAGGGCCTGTTTGGATGAATGATATAGAAGAGGAATGAGGTGGGTTGGGGTAAATAGTCTCCCTTCTCTTCCATATCCATGCTTTGGCAACCAAAAAACAGCCATGATTACTCATCATCCTTCTCCAATTAGTCATGGTCATGGCAAACCATGACTAAATATAAGTAGGGTGGGGGTGCTTATATTTAGTCATGGGAGATAACTCCCATTTTACCTCCCTACCTCCATGTAATTTCCTTCGGATAAAAAAATAAAGTATTTCCGCGAATAATTTTTTTTGCACCAAATCAAATTACGAATAGAGATCTTTAATTTGATACAAAAAAAATTTAAAAAAAAAATTATACTTTAGAATTTTACATTATTCGCTTGTTGATTTATTGAGTTAATTTTGATATTTAATATCTTAATTTATATTATAAAAGAATATTGAAATGAATTACTCCATTGTAACATAATTTTTGACAAACATAACAAAACAATTAAGTTTGGTATTTATATAAGGGAATTGATATTCGCACTCCCAATTTTGATTCAAGGGCTCCAAGTTACAGTAGTTTTCCAAAATTACCCTTTTGCAAGTTCCATGATTTACTTCAAGCACTCCAAAAAAAACTTTACTCTTCTTCTTTACTTCAGACACTCCAAAAAAAAAAATTTAATAAAAAAAAGCAAATAACTGCTCAACTTCTTTTACTGCACGTTACTATGTAATGTTTCCTTGGTAGAGTCTTTATGTTATTGTCTCCATGTTCTGCACCAGGACAACCTAGACAAGTGGTTTTCGGCCTATGATTGTAGAACCATCCCTTTGTCCATGCAAAGTCTCTTGAGAGTTCTGTTACTTTTCCTCTCAAGAGTTCTCTAACTTTAGTGATGTTCTTGCTTTGTCTCATTATATATGAGTTTTAAAATGTAAATTTACAGCCGTTATGAAGATTTTGAGGGAAAAATGGTAGATAATGAGTACGAAAATATAAAGATCTTGTGTCGCAACCATTATGAAGATTTTGCAGCATCAATATTTTCAATTGTGTGTTGTTTATTTAGAGAATTCTAGCAATGTTTAGTTTTTTTTCTTTTGTGCAAAGTGGCGTGAAGCAATCTAGCATAGATGCATGTTTAATGTTTGGAACCTAATGTTTATGTGTGGATGTTTAATGTTTGGAACGTAATGTTAATCTTAATGTTTAGAACCTAATGTTTATGTTTGGTTTTAGTTTATTTTTCCGTTTGAAGTGCCTAAGTAAATGAGGAGATAATTTGGGGGTGGAGCTCCAGTAATTTTTATATCCTAAAAAGGATAGTTTTGTAACTTCATTAAATATTGGAGTGTCTGCATAAAAAAAGAGAGCCCTAAAATCAACACCCTTATATAATTATATAAGTACATAATCTAATATATGCATTACCAAGGGCAAGAAAGTCTTTTAACATGATTTTACATCATCCACCATCCTTAACCCCCCTTTTTATCCATCGTCCAAACTATGGACTATTAAATCCTCTCTTCTTAACTGTCACATCAATGTGGGTTTACCATTCTTATTTAATCACCCCTATTATTTTATCCTCCCTTGCTATTTAATCACTCTCAAACCAATACGTCATCCAGATAGGCCCTAAGGCTCTGGAGTATCGTTGCCAGAGCGATCTGGGTTGCTATTGCTGAAATCGAAGCTGGGTTTCATGGGGAAGAAAAGAAAGGTAGCACATGGGTTTTGAAATGGCTGTTGGTTTTGCCGTGAATCGGTTTGACCAGTTTTAACTTTTTGGGTTTTTTTTTTTTTTTAGTAGTACTTTTGGTAGTATCAACTTAATGAATTTTTAGTAGTATCAACTTAATGAATTTTTTAGTAGTTATGCGGTGAATTGTTTTTTTAATACATAATCAAATTTAACACTGTACATGGGCAAAATAGTCATTTGACAGTTTTTATCCCTCCATTTCATAAAACATCCAAATCAAGTCAAATTTTATCCCACCCTCCATAAACATCACATCACTGTGGGTCAACCCTCCAAAAATAATACACCTCTTATCTTATCCCTGAAAATAATACCACATCCAATCGACCCCAAAGAGTGCAATTTGTGCCATTATGTAGCCTGCCAAATGCATGCGGCTCATATTGGGTGCTCAAAATTTATTGGCTATGTATAGTTAATGTCCGACTAGAATAAATTGGAATGGAGCTAAATCATACATTTATGTGACCTGGATATTTGTATTTGATACTCCTTCCATCCCTTTTTAAATGTGTTGCTTCATAAAAAAATTTAACAAACATCATCATTACACTTGTCAATTAGTAATAAAAAAAATATCACCATTACAAATTTTACATGAACTTTTACCTCTACTTTATGGCTTGGATCAACATTGTCTGAATGTGTTCCTCCTACTCTCAGAGCCGGCTTTGAGCTAAAGCTCGTAAAGCCACCGCTTTAAGCCCCTAAATTTTGACTGATTTTGAGGGCCCCCAGTTATATAAGTCCATATAGTAATTAGGCCTACATAGAAATTAAAGTCCATTTGTCTAATAATTTTAAGGGCCAATTTATAATTTGGCCCCTATTT
Organism: Vaccinium vitis-idaea; assembly: GCA_963854785.1. Taxonomy (NCBI): domain Eukaryota; kingdom Viridiplantae; phylum Streptophyta; class Magnoliopsida; order Ericales; family Ericaceae; genus Vaccinium; species Vaccinium vitis-idaea. The sequence continues at coordinate 20,996,807 of OY978218.1, read as the reverse complement.
TGTTATTATGAAAAACTAATGGGGCCTAAGTGTTAAAAAAGAAGTTAAAAGATCATTGCCTATTGAGTACCGACTTATTTTTGAGAATATCCTAGCCCTACTAACTACTATTCTTCTTCTTTAGTTTTTTTTTTTTGCCTCGTTACAGCTGCTCTTCTATTTTTTTGGTGAAAAAACCCTACAATCCTCTTAACTCACCCATGGACCACCAATCAATACTTCGCTGAATTGAAAAAAATATATATATACATATATGGGGCCGGTTCCCCTCACACTTAAAAAAACACATAAAAAAACACACGATTTTGTTACGGGCCCCACTGTGACGTTTTGAACCGTTGATCTTGTTTAAATGAGTAAAATAGGCGGTTCTGCAAAAATTCAGCTTTATCGGATATCGATAAGTGCTTGATCCAAATAGTTTTGCAAAAATGGGACAGGAACTAGTGTGTTTTAAAATTGTTTGGATCAAGCACTTACCGATATCCGATTGAGCTGAAATTTTGCAGGACCTTTTAGTTTGCTCCTTTAAACAAGATCAATGGTTCAGAACATCACAAGGGGGCCCGGAAGAGTGTTGTGTTTTTTTAAGTGTGAGGGGAACCGGCCC